>CM046437.1:68888252-69016158 GCA_025506505.1 Flaveria sonorensis
ACAAGATTCCCTTCACCGATGAATGTGTCAAGACCCATAGTCTCTCAACACCACCATAATAATCACCCAAAGAAACCCTAGATGTGTTTAGAGGGAGAAAGAAAGAGAGAGATGAGTGTTAACGTGTGTTTTTTTAGTGCTGAAAGAGTATCTATGTGTTTCTTTATGTGGGTATGTTGGTGTTGTTGTTGCATGTTTATAGATCTGACTGAAAGTACAGTTTTTTATTTTATCTTAGGGTTTCTTGCAGGTTTTTGAAGTGGTTATGGGGGTGATAGAGGTAGAGCTGACAGAAGAGAGTGAGCACACAAAGGCAAATTGTACCAAATTGTGTTGTATGATTGTTTTGGGTGCTCATGATCTATCTGTCAGCTTCTTCTTCACTTCTTTTTGTTTCTCTCACTAGAGTTGATTGTTTATGTGTTGTCATATATGGTTTTCTTTGAATTTGAGTGTACTTGATCTTGATTAGAATGGGGTTAGTAGTAGTGATCTGTTGTTATCTTTTTCTTCTGGTGTTTTATAATCAAGATTAGTTAAGTGTTGGTTTTGTTAATTAGTACAGTTAAACAAGAAGATGTGTGTGTATTTGCTTTGCTTGTGTTTTTTGGAACAGTTGAAGAAGAAGAAGAAGAAGATATGTTGGTTTTATGTACTAATCATAGTATTATAGTTTCGAATTTGATGAATCCCAATTGAGAAAAAAATAATATATTAATCTTGAATGTGTATATATTAGTTAATTAGGGATAGGGTTTGAATTACTATGATGAAAGCGTGTCTTTTCATGGTTTACTGTGCTAAATCAACGGAAAACTGACATTAGTTTATTTGATAGTTAGGATGGTCCTCACTATTTTTATTTTTCTTTGCGCATGCAAATTGCATCAAGAAAATATGGAGTTTGACTGTATTTTTTGTTGTTAATTTGATTCTTTCGTGCCTTTGGGGTATAACATGGGAAATGCTTTGTCTGTTAGTTTATGTTTTCATTATAGTTTATGTTAGATTATGGCCGTTCACATTCCTTTTCATCTACCTGTTTCTTTGATTTTTTAATTGCAGATTACTAACTTTTGAATCAAAATTTGTGTGAAAGAAGACCAAAATCACGTTTGTTTCTGTAGTTTAACATAACTTTGAATCAAGTTATTGACTCCATTGAAATTTGCTTTATCTTGACATGACATCATACATTTGCATCATGTTACACTTCATTAATTTGGTTTTGTGAGAGGGACACATTTGTGTTTGATCTTGTTGTAGCTGTTCTTAATTTCTTCTTTCAACAATTTCTTTCTTCTTTTTCTCATGATTGTACCACTGCATGTCACATTTATCTCCTACTTATCTTAATATTATGATTATTTTGGTAGAAATATTCTTTTTTCATCGGAGAGTCATCTTTTATTTCCTTGATCACGCGGCTTGTCAATATATACTTTGCTAACAACGAGATCAAGTAAATTGTAGTTTGCACTAACCAGGTGCCCTTGATCGAAGAGTTTATGGAAGAAACCAGCAAAAACGAGATCTGAACTTGAGACCTGTTCGAGAGGGGAATCATTTGATCCAGCCAGAAATAGTCTTTGAGCTTATTCTTGTGGGTTCTAAAATTATTTCTGCCTTTCTTTGAAAAATTCAACAGCCAGCTCAAAGCATCATATGAAGAGTTCAACTAGAAGGTGTTTTCTTTATTAATTTTACATGGTTATATTGTAGAAAGTAAATATTTTACTCCATTAGATCATAGAGTGTCCAAAACCAAAACAAGTGTAGTTTTTTCAATTACTAAATTATATTGATATCTTGCTAAGTATACATATATAATATAGTCTCATCTTCTGATTATGAAGAGTGACTTCAATTATTCTTGGCTAAATTATTTTATTTATTTTTATATTTTAGTTTTGTAGAATTTGGAGTGAGATATACCTATGTTAAGAGTTAAATAGGCATGCTATATATTTTGCTATTGAGGGCCTATAGTGACTTTCATGGTCAGTTTTTAGATGATTAATTTATTCTCAACCACATAACTTATGATATTTGTTGTTTATGATAACCTTTGACTGCATTGTCACCAAACCCATGAGATGACTTTTGAACTTTGATATCATTCATAGCCTTGTGTAATTTATTCCTATTAAATATCCATTGGAATGAATTGAAAAGTACTGAATATAATACCTTCATCAAAAAGCATATGGATCTTCGGTTTCTGAATGATAATTGTTCTTCGATCATTCTTGTGTCACAATAACACCCAAGTTGATGCTTCTATGACCTGTGTGATCTAAGTATCTGTTAGGGTCTCCAGGCTCTTGAAACTCCTCTGCAAATGTGAGAATCACACGCGTTCAGGGAAGTGAAGGCCAAAGCTTATATAGATACTCTACCAATTTACAACCTTTCTGCACTATGTTCATCTCTTGAACCTTTTCACATTGCGCAACAGGTTGACTTACCAAAGATCAAGGCCTTTTGAGACTATGTTTACATGATCGGTGACCCACCTTAGTTTGAGCGTCCTTGAAGACAAATATTCGCCTTTCTGGGAACAAAGTTGTTGTATATTAGCTAATGTTATACAGTGGCTTATTTTGATTGTGTAAGTGTTCGTATAGTCCTGCAAGCAAAGCCAGCTATCTTAAAGATCATATGTATTTAGTCCAGTTCAATAAGTTTCTTAAAGTAATTGATTTTGGTTACAAAATGTATATATGTATCTTTCTGGTGCTACAATACGTCGGAGATCTTATATATGGTGGTACTTGAAACATTTTGGTGTTTATGTTTCGTCTCAACAATCAAACAGATATCTTTTTGGGACTTTGTATAAACAATAAGGATGTTATTTGTGGGTTCCATCTTGTTATGATCATCTATTTATTAATTATCTATACAGTTGTTCCTAAGTAGGTAGTGTACAAAAATTCTGTTTCGGCGTGCTAGAATCGGCGGATCATGTACTAATTAACTGCCCGTTTGCAAAAACAATTTGGACAGAAATATACAGGTGGTGCAAATTCCCTTTTGGAGGAATTGGTGCAGTCCGGCAATGCGAGGAGATAATTCATGAATCGGACTTGGGAACCAAGGATGGTAAGGTTAAACATTGCATTGGCTTGGCAACATTGTGGTTTATATGGAGGGCAAGGAACGAGGCGGTTTATATGGAGGGCAAGGAACGAGGCAATATTCAAAGGGGAGCATATGTCCGTTTCAAAGGTGGTGGAAAATATTAAAGTTAATTCGTTCTGGTGGATAAAACATAGAACTATATCGTTCAATATCGAGTGACGCAATTGGTGTAACTTTTCATTATAATTGGTGTATGTTGTTGATCCTCTAGCATCTTGCTGGGTGGTTGAGTAATAAAAGTATTTTCACTTTTAAAAAAAAAAAGATAGTGTACAACTGTACATGTTCCTTGATTCCGATCAATATTATTTTAATGTACCAAGATGTTTTTTTTCAGATGATTGAATTAATGTCCTAGAGTATTTAACTAAATCATTTATTAATATTAAGGGGAAGTAGTGTGTCCGACAATCAAAATAGAGGCGTGCTATAAGTAGACTCATTACACTCTCATTCTTTCTATTTTTTTTTTATACGTACATGTAGATACATAGATAAAATTAGAGAGATATCATGAATGTTCTGATAACAAATTAAAGTGTTCATATGACGCAAGTCTTAAAATATTAAGGTTGAATTTAGCAATGTACATGTTGTAATGCTTTTATCCTAGAATATCTGAAAATTGTTGTTTAAAAAAACTTAAATCATTGATCTTTTACTAAAAATCAATCAATTATCTTTTACTTTTGAAAATTTAGACTCGCTTATTTTTATGGGGCAAATAATATACCGCTATCCTAACGATAAGTAATGTATCGGATTACTAGAAGTCTACTTTCTCTCATCCATTCATCCATATTTTTTCTTGTAACAACTTTCATGTACATATGTAGACCAAATGATTATAATGAATCTATATACATATTGATGTTAATGATATATATATATATATATATGTGTGTGTGTGTGTGTGTGTGTGTAAATTATTTTAAGTATTATATATTAATTCAAGTTGATACATATATGATATATTTTAATAACGTTATATCTTTTTTATAAAATGTAACACCGGCCCTTCATACTACCAAGATTGTTGTTTTGCCCACGAGGAGCTCACGGATTTGCTTTTGGTTGCCCGGGTGAAAACTTCCCAGGAGGTCACCCATCCCTGGATTGCTGCCACCTGAGCACGCTTAACTATGGAGTTCTTCTCTCATCCACAGCCAATGCGCCCAAAACGCATTGATATTATTAGAGGCAGGACATTCCTTATGAACCAGGAATCTCTCCTGTCGACGGCTAATGTGAGATTTATATAGGGTGTCACAATCACCCCCCCCCCCTTGGACTCATCGTCCTCGATGAGCCCGAGAAATCACCATCCTCAGTGAGGTTTGCCCCACCATCCCGAACGGCACAGGAGTGGCTCTGATACCATTCTGTAACACCCGGCCCTTCATACTACCAAAATTGTCCGCTTTGCCCACGAGGAGCTCACGGATTTGCTTTTGGTTGCCCGGGTGAAAACTTCCCAGGGAGGTCACCCATCCCTGGATTGCTGCCACCTGAGTACGCTTAACTATGGAGTTCTTCTCTCATCCACAGCCAATGCGCCCAAAACGCGTTGATGATATTAGAGACATGCATTCCTTATGAACCAGGAATCCTTCTGTCCACGTCTGATGTGAGATTTATATAGGTTGCCACATAAAAAAATTAAGATGAACAAACGTACGTATTAAAAATTTCATATATATAGCGGAGTTATAGGTAGGATGTATGAAGAGTGAGACAGAGATAATCTTTTTCTCTATCCCTGATGGTGTTCATAGATAGATGCAAGTCTTGAAAATTCTTTTAATTTGTTCATCCCATGTCAATTTGACTCTACCTCTACTTTTGGCACCTCCATTACGACGATTATCATGATTCTTACTTGAGTCATCATTTGTCTATCATTCACATGTTAAAATCATCCCAATCTTTCATCTTTTATCTTAAACAATTACACTAATTTTAATAAACTCGTGTATTACGTAGTTATAAATAAATAAAATATTAAATATAATAAAGTTCTATTAATCATAAAATAATATTATAAAATAAGATATAATTAAAATTACCTAAGAGTGAGGGTTATAAGTAATAAAACAATGGCATCAATTTTTAAACTTCTTTTTGTTTTTTGAAAAAAATAATAAACATTTTATTTCAAAACACCCCGTTTTACAAAAATATCATTTTTTAAATTTCTCTATTATAACTCCTAGTTTTTCTTATTTTTTATATAAAATTTACTTTTTAAAACACTAATTTTAAAATATTTGGTATTTTAAAAAAAATATGATGTTTTAAAAAAATTCATCTTCTATAAAAAATTGTTTTCTTATAAATAACATTAATAAAAAGGCTTTTTTTTCTTAATTCAAAACAAAACTATTTTTAATCTAAAAAAATTAAATAATATTATTAGTAATTAATGTAATTATTTAATAGGAAAGGAAAATAGAAAATTTTAATGAGTAGACATATGATGTTGCCACTTGTATTACTCTTTTATTAGAATAGGAAGCTGTCACTATTAATTTTTCTTAAAAACTTTACTTCTTATCTGGTTTATCTTTATGTGTATACACATCCACTTAACATCCTCGTCTCTACTATCTCTAGCTTTTGAACATGTGTATTCTTGATGGCCCAAAATTCACTTACGTATAACATAGTCGTTTGAACTGCAACCCTATTAAATTTTCCCTTTATCTATGTTGAGAGGATTTGTCAAACAATACTAATACGGCTCCTCCTTACACATTAACCAATCTGAACATCCTCTTGTATTATTGTGTATCTCCATCACTCTAGACAAACAATCCTAAATGCTTAAACTTAATTTTTTACGAGGCTACTAGGCCATTAATACTAATTTGGTTTCCTTATCGTTTGGATCACTAAAGTTATAGTAAAAATACTTAGCTTTAAAGCGACTTGTGCAACTCCAACCGTAAACCCTTCCAAAGAAAAACCAAAAAAATCAAACAAAAAAACAACTCTCCATACCAGTTCCCTGGGTATGGAGCCACGTCGGTCGTTTGGCAAGGCTGACTTTAATGATATTGGTACACCTCGATCTACCCTCTCATAATTAGGCTTACTCTCATCTACTAACACAAGTGGTTGCCTCCTGGATCGACTTGATTAACTCATGCATGACTACTAGTAAAAGAAACAGTCTCAACACATATCCTTTAGACCCACCCTCGTAGAGAATAAGTATGCATTCCTACTTGCGCAAAAACACTTGTATTTACACAGTCATTTCAATCACAATCTTCAATTTTGGTTGAGGTGTAAAAGTTGATCAACAATAATGGAGGACCTAGCTAGAGGTTGCTAGCTAGCTAGGGTGGGCGGTTGGATCTAATGGCCAAGTCATTTGGAGTTAATGTGGGGAATCTTCTTTAAGGTCAAATCTCCGAGTTCGTTATAGTTTATAACAGGATGATGTAACTTAGTTATGATATAAAACTATAAGTAATGTTTGATGAGTACATGAGTTATATATTTTTTTGAACGGCAGTACTTGAGTTATATATCCTAAAAAAATTTACGCTAAGAAATTTTTTTTTTCTTTTCCTTTCCTTTCTTTTCTTTTTCTTCCTTTCCTTTTCTTTTCTTTTCTCTTTATTTCTTTGCAATTTAAAAGGATTCATTTAGGCTTTATTTTCCTTTCATTTTTTTTCCCTTCTTAAATGAACTCGAAAACACAGCTTTCTTACTTTCCTTTCATTTCCTTCGTTAAAAAAACTCTGAAATACAACAATTTTATTCTTTCCTTCCGATTTTTTTTTCTCTCCTTATATGAACTCGAAAACACAGCGTTAGAGGTTGCTACAATGTATTAGGGATGAGCTCGGTACCGTACCTGTACCGAACCGGTACTGTTACCGAAAGTACCCGGTACCGAATCTTATAAAAAAAAGTACCGGTACCGGTACCGAATTTGGTATATGGGTACTGGTACGGTACCAGTATTTCGGTACCCGATACCTCTTTGGTACCCGTTACCTCCACAACATTATTTTTTAGGCTTGCTACATGGTGCATGTGTGGTTACGATACCTAGTACCTGTTTTTGTACTCGTTACCCAGTACATGTTTGGTACCCGATACCTCTAAAAGTTTATAATAACTAAACAAAAATAAAATATCAAAAAAACATCCACATAAAATGATAGTTTCTTTACTTTCTCATTTCCTGTTAACTCAGTCTACACACTAGGCCACCATTCGTGTCTATTAAAATCATAAATAGTATATCTCTTAACATTGTAGTGAAATAAAAAGAATGATATTAAAAAAATAATAATAATTACCCTCAAAAGTCAAAACAAAATACTAGTTGATGGGGTGAAAATTACTACAAAACAAAATACAAATTCCAAAATAACTTATTCGTGTTCGGGTACTAGCGGGACTATACGGGACTTTTGGGTAAAGTACCGGTACCGGTACCGGTCGGTACCAATCCCGAAATATAGAAACTCAAGTACCAGTACCGGTACCTTATACATATTTTCGATACTAGTTTGGTACCGGTACCGGTACGGTACGAGTACTGGGTACCAAATGCTCATCCCTACAATGTATCACCCAAAGAAAAACAAAAAGCACTTAAATACCATTCGCTATGCTAGTCTCATCATATTCCTTCCCAAACCCTAACAAAACACATTCTTGCAAAAGATGCATCTTTCAATCTCTCTCTTCACAACCATCGATCTGTTGACCGATATATTGGTACTGTTCTATTTAGATCTTCTCAAGTACACATCTTGTTTCCCCACATGTTGCAGAAGCACCGATCGATTACAAACCACTGATTAATCAAACTCCCAAAGAGAGACGCTAAATCATGGTGTTTTTTTCATGATTTGATCCTGTATTTTCCCCGTTAAATTATGGGCATCATTTTCCTCAGATCTGATCAGAAAACCAGTTTTTCTCGCGATTATTTTATGTGGCACGTAAAGATCTCCGTAAGGTAGTACTTGTGGTGGCGATAATGTTGGCTGACAGAAGAGAGTGAGCACACAAAGGCAAATTGTATCAAAGTGAGTTTATATGGTTGTTTTGTGTGCTCATGATCTATCTGTCAGCTTGTTCTTTTTCTCATATCCCACCTCATCTATGTAAGGTACCATTTTCTTTGTCCATGTGATCTATCTTTTTTTATTCTTGAGAAACATATATGAACAAGGATCTACAAATTTAGTTAATATGCATGTTTTTTATGTATTTTGTCAAAGTTAAGGATGGTATGATTGGTGAAACACCACTGAGAATATGATAGATAATATTATGTTGATTCAAACAAAGATGAAAGTGCTTATTGAAATTGAGAGAAATCGATGTTTTAAACTTTTGGACGAAAATGAAATTTATGTTCTAAACTTTTGACGAAAATAATTGTTTTTGTCAAACCTCACGAGTAAAATTGAGTGTAACTGCAAATAGTACTATATTATATTGAAGTATATATTGCTTATTTAGAACTAAGAGCAATTTCAAAAACTGGTCTTTTATGGTTTACTGTGCTAAATCCATGGAAAACGGGCATTCTTGAAGGACCATTACAAAGTATATAGAATGGTCCTTGATCTCCTTTTTCACTTTGGTTCGATCTGTTCATTTTCCGCTAGTCTTTTGGGCATGGCATATGTGCAAGAAATAGCAATCTTGCCTAGATTTCTTGTTTTCAAATTTGGATCTCATTGCCTTTGAATATTGTTTTTAGTAAAGTTTTGATATGAATATTAATTTGAGTTGGATATATGGCATAAGAACTTCTCGAACGCAAAGGCTTCAATATGGCTGGTCCTTCAATGTCAGTCTGCCCGTCTCTTTTCTCACAGATGCCACTGTCCCACTCTTTCTTCTCTGCCTCGTGTTTTCTGGATTTGTTTCTCACTCTGAAAAACGAGTTTTGTCATGATTGTTAGTTGCTAGCTAATTAATACAAATCTTTAAGTAAGTTACTTGCTACATTTACCACTGTTGATATGACATTCCAATATCAATCTAGCTTATGATGCGTTGTTTCTACTTATAAGTGTTGGCTTTTAGTTTGAGATTTGGTTTTAGAATGTTAATTTGGCGGTGTGATGAATCTTTTTTCTTCAAACTGTTAGCTTGTTTATTTATTTAAAATAAATTTGTTAACATGATCATAAAAATTTCATTTTGGATTGGTGTTCTATAAATGCGTGTGTAGCTTGGTGTGCAATAGAAGATTTAAGAAAAACAGCCTCTTGACTTGGGCAATTATAGTTAAGTGTTAGTGAGTGAATTTTATTAGGTACGTTTTGTTTGTTTGTTAGCAAGTGTGTATATATATTGTTGATAATAATAATATTTATGTTAGATCTATAGCTAGATATGTTTGTCACCTAATAAATAAGTTATATATACATGGTATCTGGAGTTTATGTGGGGTTACTAAGGGTCCGGCCATCTGTTTTTGACATATCTGTGTTGTCAATAAAGAAATAGGTTTTTTTTTCGTCAACCATGTAAATGTGCATTAAGTTTTTCGTATATGTCGCTTTTTATTGTATATATTTTGCTGGTATATATGATTAAACATCTTTATGCTCTTTAAGTATTGTTCAACAATGATGCAACATATAGTGAGGGACAGTACAGTGAACTTTAAAAGAGTTGACGAAAGTATATTATTAATTTATGCAATTGATCTTGCATATTAAGAGAACTTATGCACATTCATTAATGGAGGATCACTTAGAAGAGGCTTCAAGATTAGATCATACCTCGACAGTTTGAGTTGTTGAGTTAGACTCAATTTGATGCATGTTCGGTTTGTGATAATTAAAATCGATTAAGAGAACAAACAATGATGTTTAATAACTTCTGTTTCATATATATTCTCACTTTATATTTTGTATTTTAACTAAGCTCGGACCACTAGTTTTGGTAACCTTATATAAAAAGTCAATATTTTTTTGTAAACTACTCAGGTTTTGAAATTCTTAGTTTAAAAGACTGAAACAATGCATTGTTGTCCAAAAAAAATAAAACTAAGTTCAAGATTTCAGTTATTTCAAGTGAATTTAATGGTTCTGGTTATATTTTATTAAGTTATGTATGTTGTTAAGGTGTTGGTTACTTTTACTAGAGTCGTCAATAATAAAGGCACATTTGTAATGTATGAAATATTTTTTGAAACTATGATAAATTCTCTTTCATTTGAGTTTTATCTAAACGTTTTCTAAAATGCTTCTAGCTACCTTTTTTTTCTTTTAACTTCCATGATACGTATAGGGTTCCATGTTGTTTTGTGGCAAGTGGTATGAGATCTCGTTAGCATCATAATTGCACGCTAACATTCTTGTTTTTATAATAGTGAATAGCGTGAGTTTGATGCATGGTTTGTGTTAGGCATTAACTTATGATTTTGTGCTAATATACGTCAAGAAATCAAGACGACCCATAAATACTATGTGTTTTGATAGTTGGTGGTGAAAATGTTCTACAAAACGGGTGTTATAATTCAACACCCTATTGTGAACAATGGAGACAATGGTCCGAATAGTCGTAGTTTCTAACCTATTGTCAACATGAAGAGACCAATGTTATATGGCCTCTGTTGTTGATTGCTATGATTGTTTTGAAGTTAACTCCTCAAAACTAAAGAATCTTGAATTGATGATGATGTCACACACCTATATATAGAGTTTAGTAACAAGATTAAGAAACCCCAACCATAACGTTGGAGGTGATAAATATGCATGTTAGCATGGTGGAGAGTCATGAAGTAGAAGCAACTCACTATAAAAAGAATGATGGTATAGAAATTCATAGCATCAATCCTGTTCTTATACGAGGGTATTGTAAGTTCAACAAAAATCTATAATCCATGAATTGAACATGCAAAATCAGAATTAACAAACATATAATGTTTGAGAGAACTTTTATGGTGTGATAAAAGACTGTCTTTTTTATGTAATTTTATGGATTTAAGGAGGCTCGTTTTTAAGTAATACTTAATGTTTATCCATTTGTATAGTTTTTATGGAATTAACTACTCTAAATTTTAAATGATGTAACTTTCAACATTAAAAAGCTTAGACATGTCAATTGTAATTAGTTTCAGTGGTCTCGTAACTTAAGTTATCTAGCTCAACATCTCTTTGTAGTCGTTTATTTATAAGATTTCCCTTAAAAAACACATGAAATAATATGTTGCTATATTCCATATAGGAATATTACTTAGGAATAATATAGATACACTTAAAATATTATATTACTTAATTGAATGCATATATTAAGCGTGACCTTTTACGGTTACTGTGCTAAATTAATGGGAAACTTAAATTATTATTGTATCTTTAATACTCTTTTTGTAGGATGGTCCAATCCCACTCTCCCTTTAATTCTGCTTCCGCATGGTGGAATACCTGCAATTAGAAATTTGGGATCTTGACTTCATTTTGAATATATGATTTGATTCCCCATGAGTAAGCTTCATTTTGAGGAAATTATGTTGTTTATGTATATAGTATTTCAAGTTAATGCTTAAATTCTTCTTGCTATTAAGTATTTGATCATCAAGATTGTAGAGAGTTTTCTTGATAAGGAAGTTCTAGCTAGAGAATGTTTAAACTGCTATGAGAAGATCTTAAAATTAATTGAAAGCATTCGATGTTAAGAATCCATTTGTTATGAAAGTGAATAAGCCTAGATACGTTCTCGCAAACGTTTAGAAAAAAACTCAAATAAAGAACCTTTATGTATAAGCGATTTTAGTGACAACAACACTTGCATGTTTTGTAAAAGTAACTTGCATATTAACTAGAAGTTTAAATGAAATAGAAAATGTACATAATCGAAATTTTGTGAGTTGTCGATCATTTCTTCACTTTTTCCAACATTCTCACTTTCCTACCACCTACAAAACATAGAGCTTTCGGTGACGGAACATCTAGAGGTAATCCTTCGGTCAAAGTGCTTGTCAATAGCAGTCATCAGGAAGCTTGATATGAGTAAAAACTATCCTAATGGATCACTAACGGATTTAGCAACGATTCACTAACGGATGGCATCATTGATAGTTGTCATTGTCAGACAACCATTTTAAATACATCGACAGGTTAGCGATGAAAACATATTTGCCAGATTAGTTAAGGATGTCCATCGTTAGTAGCAACTACCCAAGTTAACATTCAATAAGAAACAAGTTAGTGCTAATCCAAGGCAAACTTCGATAGCAATCTTCAAAATATAGGTCACAAATTTTCTCGCTGACAAACGACTAAAAATTCAAGGACAAAATCTTATTCTGATCATGTTCATAGGAAACTCAACAATGAAATGAGTTTGTACAGACCCAAGTCTACCTTTGGTAAGTAATCAAGTTCCTACTAGCAGCGTCAACCATCAGTAGTCCGGCAGCAATTATTGAAAGACCAACAATAGATATTTGTAAAACTTTTTTAAATGTTTTTGTAATTTATGCCATCCGCTGGTAAACGTTGCGTTACCGTTGGTGATGTTCCCTTAGTAATAATCAATTCTAGTAGTGTACATGCGAGTTGAGCATTCAAGATATCCTCATCAGTTTGCCTTAGGTTGTATACTCCGATCACAGTTATTTAACTTGTTTTCGATGATTCCAACAGATATCCTTATCACAATTATACCTTTATGTTCTATCTATCTTGATGGCATGGTTTCTTGATAACTAATATTAACAGTTGTATTTGCGGTTTTTAGTGTTATACCAGTTCTATTATTAATCATCTGGCTAGAAATTTCTTTTACGGTAGAGATCTTTATTTTCATATATTTGGGCTAAAGATCATGTTCAAGTAGAGGTGGGCAAAAAAACCGGGTTCGGACCCGACCCGGAACCGGGTACGGGTACGACCCGGTATAGTTGAACCCGGTTTGGACCCGGAAAAAACCCGTAGGGTTGGAACCGGGTATTAGTTTCTAGATTTTCTTAGAACCCGACCCGAACCCGACCGAACCCGACCCGACCCGGAACCGGTTGAACCCGGGTTGGACCCGGTTTTGCCCTTTTTTTTTAAAAAAAAAGTAGCCGTTTTTTAACGGCTATATAGCCGTTGGGATCGATTTTTGGCCGTTTTTTTGTCACTTTTAGGCTTATAAGTTAGTATAAATAGGTGTAGGTTGATATGGTTTAGTACCCAAGTCTCAAACGCAAAAACATATGCAAAAAACGCAAAAAATACTCTCGTTTTACACGTTCACTCTCTCGTTTTACACTTTCACTCTCTTCAATCTTGATATGGCTCACTCACAATCTTCCGTTGGTCAAGGTTCGTCCAACACTCCAACCGTCGTTCGTATCATTCAAGAAAAGAAAAAAAATAAAAAATAAAAATAAAAAACCCGGTTGGACCCGGTTTCATACCCGACCCGGACCCGACCCTACCCTACCCGGGTATACCGGGTAGGGTTTTTATGCTGCTGAACCCGACCCGGGTTCCTACCCGGGCACCAAAAACCCGGTTGGGCCAAACCCGGGTTGTACCCGGTTTTCGGGTCCGGCCCAAACCCGAAATGCCCATCTTTATGTTCAAGCTTCAAAAGATATAATGTTCACAAATCACCATGGGGCATGGCCCATGGGCTCACAAATCACCATGGGGCATGGGCTCACTAGTCACCAAGGATCATGGGCTCAGGAATCATTTATTGGACAATTTTAGGCCCAACTAGAAAGATTGGCCGAATAGTTTTTAAGATGTTGGACTTGGACCACTTGGATAGTTTTTATTCGTATATTTTTGAAACAGAGTCAAATATAATGTATTTTGTTTCAAATATATCATTGTAACATGAATATTTTTGTCTGCTTTTTGATATAAATTGTATTTAAAACCAAGCATGTGCAACATGTGGCCAAAACCAATGGATCAAATATAAAATATATATTTTTTTCACAATGTAATGTATTTAAAAATTGCCAAATAATAATGTTGTGATACGTTTATTTCTACCTACACAGATTATTATATGATTGATCGCCAATTTACATTAAACAGCAGATTAAAACCAATTTAGATCCGAGCAATCACAATTCACAAGTTAATCATGAATGAACAACGAATTTACTCTATGATCATATTATGCCTTTGAACAATTTAGAAACAAGTGTGTATGAATCACCATGGGCTACAATCAACAATCCACAGTGGTGTGATTACATATATCAATCTCTATTTTCTAACGTGTTAATGGTTATTGATTGCCTAGGACTATTTGTGATCGACTTTATAATAAACATTCTTTTTCTGCGTATTTGATCCTTTAAATAAAGTATTTTTGCATCAACTCTAGCTGAAAATCCGATATGGGTTGGCTTCCTTGAGCTTTGCTTCTCTCTCAACCACGTCTCATCATCTACAACAGCTTTCCCTCCATACTTCATTTCCTGAATTACATGGTCATCCATTGGGTAAAATGACCTCTGGATGACCATGTATATGAAGTATGGAAGGAGAGATATAACTACAACTAGTAATACAACGATCCAGTACATGGGTGCAGGACCCACAGCTTCTACAAGGAGTTTGTATTCTCTGTTTGAGTATACGGGTGGAAGGGCGCCATAGAAGAGTAAGAAAATGTACCAACTGAAGATGCTGCCCCAAATGAAGATATGTTGGACCCAAGTGAAATGAGTGATGATTAGAGCGATTTGACAGTTAACTGTCCACACAATGGCGGTATATGTGATAACTCCTAAATGTGCAATGTCTACTACTTGTCCTCCTTCTCTGAATGACGATGGAGAGAGAATGTAGACGTTTAAGATGGATATAACTAAAGATGTAAGTATCCCATTTCCCATCCATCCGATGATTCGTTTCCAACTAAAGAAAATACCCTTTTGTCCTTGTTGATAAAGAGCCGGAAACTGTGCATCAAGGAACAAAATAACGTTTAGAACATGTATGATATGAGGGTGTTATTATGTGAATGACAATAATAGTTTAGGTTGTAGAATATGGTGTTTGGATGTGCTTGTGTTGATTGAAGTTGTAATAACTTAGATTTTTACTAGTTATAAGAATATGTTTTGTGAAACAGAAATAATAAGCGCTCATAGTGTATGAAAGTTGAATAGCAAGAATGAAGATCGTGATTAGTGTATATGATGGTAATTTAATCATTTTCTGTTAAGAAACAGCATGATGAGTATTTGTGAAAGTGTACCTGAAGGCAAACATCTGAAGATACATCTTGCTCAAGGACGCCTAACGATATGACGGGAAGGGATGTTAGAAAGAGGTTGAACATAACCATATACCATCCATCATATAAGACATCCCCTGAGAATCTGGAGTATAGTTCATAGTAGAATAAGGTAAGGCCGAAGACGATATTTTTGTATACAAAATAGAGTATCTGCAGCAAGAAACAACAGAATGTAAGCAACCATACACATATATATATTCAAAATATACTAAAGTTTGGTAATGACCATTTTTGAGATCCTCTTGTAACACCAGTGCCCGTGTACTATAAGTAACCGTTCCAAGAATCTAAACTGAGGCATTGCAAAGTCACTTGCCATGACAGCCTGCATGCGTAAACAAGGATTATAGATTTGTTTGATAACACGGTATGATCTAGCAAATGGTTCAAATGCTCCATATGAACTAAAATCTACATGCATATCGACTAAGTGATCATACCTGCATTCCTTCCATGCCACTAATCCCAATTCCAATATCAGCTTCTTGAATCATGCCAACATCGTTAGCTCCATCACCAATTGCCAATGTCATCTTGCCAGTATATTTCTTCACTAATCGAGTAATCTAGGGTTTTATGTAAAACACAAAGGTTAATGTCATGGCATTTTGTTTCTACTTCTTTTTTGGCTATGAACCAAGATGAGTCTAGCATACCAATGCTTTCTGTTTTGGTGAGACGCGACAACATATAACAGAGGCGCAATTAACTGCCAGCTGCAATAATTTGTCTCTTATGTCATTCCTCAAAGCAATTTCAAGAGCTTTCCCATCCACCACAAGAGCAAAAGGATCATCTTTGGTCTTTTCATTTATTGTTACTTGATAAGAAGCTTCAATTTGATTTAATATTTCGTCTTTCATAGCCTGAAAAGCTATAAAATGTTGAATCACTTCCACTAACTCAAGTTGCAAATCGAATAAATTGACAAAAATCAAGTGCATGATATTCACCTTTAATTGGTTTTTAGATTCAACATCTCGGCTTAAACTCAAATGAAACAGATGCATATCATGCCTAAGCAAACTACAAGCAAACCTGACAAAAAAATAATTATAATAAAAGGTTAGAAATTTATAGAACTTCATAGTTGATGATTCCACTTGATTAAGTCGTCACCCGATATTGACAGCAGTCTCCTTTTTGTCCCCGGTAAGGAGCCATATCTTGAGCCCTGCTTGTGCAAGTTTATCTATGCATTCTGCAACCTGATATTGATGTTAGGAAGAGATAGAGATGACAACTCCAAGCCGTAACTATAGAATTAGGATTATATTTTTCTCTAATAGGTCAAACGCAAAAATTTCAAAAATCTTATTAAAAAAGAAACGTGTCAAATGAGAAAAATGATAGCGGCGTATTTAAATGCTTACAACCTCTCAAATCGTTTTATTCAAAAAAGGAAGAGTATTAGCTTAATTATATAGTTTCTACATAAATTTAATATATTTAAGAGAAAAATTGAGATTTTACCCCATCTTGTAACTTGTCATCAACAGCTACAGCACCTAACAACACCAGATCTTTCTCAATGTTTTCAGATACACTTTCTAGCACTTCCTCTCTTTCAGGACCAATTATGGCCTTAGCTTTGGAGAATGATGAGCTCCATTCTTCATATTCAGAGTCTTCAATCTTTTTATAGGCAAACACCATTGTTCTTAATCCATCTTCTGCATAGTTTGCAAGGTGCATAGTTGTAGCATGTTGGTATGTCCTACCACCATCACCTAGCCTATCAAATATAATACTGCAAAATAACCAGTTTACATTACAAACATGTGTGTGTTTGAGCTTAATGAATTGAATCTTTAATCTCAAATGTATAATCAAAGAGACTTACTTATCAGCACCTTTGCAGAGCAAGAAAATTTGACCAAATTCATCGCGTACTATCACTGACATCCTTTTCCTAGAGCTACTGAATTCTAACAAATTCAATAGCTTGTATTCCCTGTAATTTAACCATAGAATTAAAAGTGTCAGTTCAACCCACTTAACTATGAACGGGGTCAATTTGGGTTGTTATAGTACTAATGTTGATCAACCTCCTACATCAAATTAATTTAGCTAGGAGGGAAACATGTGAAGTATACAACCTCCTACATCAAATTAATTCAAATTTTGTTATTATAGTACTAATGCTGGTTTTGTTAGCACAGATTATTTACAAGTATATATAGTGTTGATCAACCAGGGCTGTTTTTGTTTGAACTCATTTTGACCAACCCGCATGATAAATATTAATGAAGGGTCAAGAGAAGCGCCTACCTTTCGACCTCTGAAGCAGAAGGATCAATCTCTTTAACAAACATTGAATTCTGAGTTCTTCTGCAGAATTGAAATCCAAACTCTTGGGCTGCAATAAGAAAAGTCACTTCTTCTGGGGACTCTGCTTCATATTTGAGTTTATGGCTACCTGATTGTTCTTCATTTTCGACCGGTATGCCTGTGTGACATAAAGCCATGACTCTAAAAAACATCATCATATCCCACACATTTGAACCATGAACCCACATCTTGTTCATCAATCTTTTATCTCTAAAATTAAACCCCTTTATACCAGTAGCACCAACATTCTTCATATCATGTTCACCATCAAATGTTCTGTTCTTTGAATCACTAACTTGATCAGCTGAAATCTCGACCATCTCCACACTATCACGAGGGGTAGAATCATCACCGTCTAGATTATAACGGTAGCTCTCAATATCAATATTCATCCTCTGAGAAGCAGCACGAACAATCTCATTCGCATCACCGCCATAAGATATCCCTTCAATAGAGCATTTCCTGAATTCCATCTGATTACAAGTCAAAGTCCCCGTCTTGTCGCTCAAAATCATCTCAACCTGACCAAGCTCCTCGTTCAAATTCGAAGTCCGAGCCTCAACCGCTTTCCCAGACATTTCATCAAACAGGTGTTGGTCATTATTAATAAGCATAGCTTGTAAAAACTTAACCACTTCAATGGACACATAAAGCGAAATTGGGATCAAGTAACCATACAATATCAACGCCCTCAAGAACTGTAGCAACCCCGAAACCAACGGTTTATCCGGATCGAAAGACTCATCTATATTATCCGTCAACTGAAGGTACCACCATTGTTTAGCTGTTTCATCTTGATCTGTATACTGTACAGAACCAACAGAGGCTATTAAAGATATCAACAACAGCATGAAGAACAAAACATAAATCACATGATCCATCTTCCTCTCAATCCTACTACGTTTCGACGGCGATTTCATCGAATTTCGCACCACTTTCGTGTCTCCTCCAGCAAATATCACAACTCCATAAACATAATCAGTATTCTGAAGCTTCGAATCTCGAAGCAGAAACTGTGAAGGAGATAAAGAATATGACGAACTCAATTCACCTTCATCATCATTATTAAACTCCAAATTTCCAACGAAAGTGTATAAACTCGAATTGGGATCTTCACATCTCACAACAGCTTTGAAATTATCAAACTTGACTTCTTCATCAAACCCTAAAGTGCACTCCAAACACCGTTTGATTTTGAGATTCGTTTCACCATCAAGATTCATCGTCTCAACGTAACAAACACCATCTTCATAGCTAGAAGATAACAACAGCAGATCAGAGGGAAAATACTCATTCTTATTCACCTTCACAACATCCCCAACACGAAGCACCTTCCATGATCGATCAACAAAAACCCCATTTCCAATATGAACCTTAACTTTCCTCGAATTCACCTCCAAATCCTGCACAAACCGATGCCAATCTTCAACGCCTTCTTTCAACATACTGATCCCCACGACGAACACCAACGGTGCAATCAAGCTCAAAGGCGAAAACGGAGCTAAAGAAGTAACAGACAACACTGCAACCAACAGGAAATACAAATTTGCAACTCTTCGAAACTGTTCGAACAGCGATTTGGGGAGAAATGTGATGACATTATACTTCGTTGTAGTGACGTTATTACTCGAATACTTATACGGTTTCGTTTTGTGCTTCGATGAATCGTTACAGTATACGACTCTGGTGAACCCCGGTTGACCAAAGTCCAATCCGTTTGCCGGAGGTGGTGGTGGTGGTCGGAAACATGAAAAAGAGTACAAATTGCTCCATTTCAGTTTTCTTCTTCTTCTGTTGTTTGTGTGAATGTTTGTGGGTGATTGTGTGGGCATTTTGGGTGTGGGGATGATGATTGATTGGTGATCAAAGTGTGATTGTTTCTTGTAGTGATGATCGGCACATGTTGACGGATGAAGAATCTTGAAATTGCAGGTTTTTGTTTGTTTTTGTGGAGTTGATTATGGTGGAATTCAGAGTTCGGAATCTTCTGAAATGCTGAAATTTGAAGTTTATTGGATCTTGTGTTTTTGTGGGACTTTACATAACATCGGATTTTGAGGATGATATTATTACTTATTAGGATGTACACAACGGTAAACTTGATCTTTTCGTGTGTACGTAGAGTCGTCGGTTGTGACATCAGCTTTTCATCTATTATTTTCATAATCGTACTTGCCAAAATTTTAGTGAGGATCGTTGGAATTGGAAGTGTAATGCACGTAGGGATGGTGCGACGGCAACGCGTATAGCTTCCCTTACGCTTGCACGCTGATGTGATCCTTTAGCTCACTACCGTGCAGGCAAAAACAAATGAATATGAAATGTATTTTAAGATTCTTTGAGTTTGTAAATTAAAATTGGTTATGTAATTAAAACTCTTAATATTTGAGTATCCAACAAAAGAAACATGGCATCACAACACAAAGTATGGAACCCATACAACAAAACAAACATGTTATTGCAAACAAAAATAAGGGATCCCTATTTATCGTGTTGGCTAAATGCACCATCTGTTACTTTTTATATCTTTTTATTGATCTGGTAGATTTTTGTTTTTTAATAACAACCTATATATTTGCATTTGCCCTCGTATACATCCATTTTCAAACTTTGAAAAAAATAAACGATTGAGGTGATAAGGGGTATATTGAGAAAAAATACAGATCGAAGGTACATTTAGCACAGCTTTATTTTTTTTAGGTCACCTAAGAAATCAAATGTAGCAAGCTATGAGTTTACGAAACAAATACTAAATTTAGAAATAAGTTATTGATCATGTAATCGTCATAAATGTTCATCCATGTTATAAGCATTATTTTAAACAAACAATTATTATTAAAAATATAACAACACTTCGATCCTCGAGTCTCAATTTCGTACATATTTGGTTCAAAGATACGCGTATGGCCGTATGCCCGTATATCTTGATTTATATGAAAACTACCTATTAAATATTGAAGCGTGCAAATCCATCCATCTCTTAAACAAAGGGGTTTTGTTCCATAGAATCACTCATACAATGCTATTAGAAAATTTGATGTACGTAATATTACCCTGAGTGTGTATTCAGTGTTTAATAGGGTCCAACTCGTTTCATGATTTGATGTACGTAGTATTATCCTGTATTTTTTGCATGATGTTCTTTTCCAAGACTTGAAACCATGAACTGAAGGTCACAAAACAGTAAAATTATTAATCGTTCCAAGACTCGTTTTATCTGTTACAAAAAAGAATATATCATATAATTGTTTCACATTACCAATAGAACCCTTAGATAACAAAGTTTGCTTTTCTCCTTATTATTGAAATCATATGGATACTTTTCAATCAAAATTACAAACATAGATATATCAAACTCTTAAAATTATCTCATGGGTATAAAATAAAATCATTGTCCCAAATGTGAAGTTCAGATCACCAACTAATTTTTTATAAATTTTCAAATTTTCTAAATTAAGTAACTAAACTTAAGTCACTTATAAATATTCTATCCCTCTAAAGTCACTAAACTTTCATAGATGTTCTAATCATATGTAATATGTTTTATCAATGTTTAAATTTTCTTAAATTAAGTAAGACAAATGAGAAATATATAAATCTTAGCTACTTTTAGTGATTACTTTTTCTAGTTTTTTATTTAAATTTAAATTATGAAACTTGGTTAATATTTAGTATAGAAGATTTTCTTCATTAATGTCTCCTACTTCAAGTTAATTTAAAAAAAAAAAAAAGAATTCGCTTATCTAGCAACCAAGCTTCATATATGTTTCACTTTCTTGACTTAATTAAAATATATATATATATTACATAAAATTAGAACTAGTGAAATTGAGTGACGTTAAAGAGTTAGAAAAAAAAAATAAGTGACTTAAATATAACCATCAAAATTTTAATTTACTTTTGGGTGAGTTATGACATGACATAAGTTTAAAGTGTTTTATGTTTATTAAAAAAAATTATTATGTAGAAGAAGAAAGTAAACGGTATAATCATAATATTATAAATAATATATTTAATGAAATAAGTATATATCAAATTTTAAAAGGCGTGGAGTAAACTTAATTAAATTAAATTAGAGTAGGATTAGATTAAATCGGTTTAAAAAATACCAAATACTTAAGTGTTTTATGTGTGTTTATTTAGTATTGTAGTTTTCCTTAGACAAGTATCAAAGTGGTAATTTAAGCGTCTTAAACTCTTAATCATAAACAAACAAACAAAATAGTAAATTCTCACTCACAACAATAACTATTAATAGAGTCGGTGATAAAGAGTGAACGCCTCCTCTATTCAACCAATAGAGTAATCCTGCGAGGCTAAATTCTTAATCATATATGATAACTAAATAAAAAAAATCATAAGGAGTTTCAAATTCTAATTTTGTAACGACGAATTTGATATTATAAGCTAACAAAAAGATAGAAAAAAATTGCTTTTGAAACATTAAAATCACATCAATTTTCCCACAATAAAACATTTATATAGAAGATACGTGAAGGGTTAGGCGTTGTATTGGGTGATTGGTGGCACAAAAAAAGAGAAGTATGAACATGCATTTTAACGTAAAAGAAGGAAGAGTCCTGTTTTTAAGTCTAAGAGTGAGCAATATTCGTAAATGCCATTAAATTCTCTTCCCTTCTACAGATTCGCCCCTCTCTTACTTTGTATATCAAAGGATCGACGTGATCTCGTAGCATTGGTATAAACATTTAATAATATATATATATATATATATATATATATATATATATATATATATATATATATTATATATATATATATTATATATATATATATATATATATATATATATATATATATATATAATATTTGTTAAAGTTTAAACATTAGACATCCACATAATGGTGCTCCTGAAGGCAAATCTCTACTATAAACATGCATTTAATAAATTTATATGGTTTTAAACAATTACAATTTAGGAGTAAAATGTTATTTTTTGTTCATGACGTTTCGTTGAATTTATCATTTCAATTCAAAAACTTTTTTAGTCGTTTCAGTCACTCTAGTTTACCAAATATTATTATTATCATCCACATCACTAGCACCGGACAAGCATTCGTTAAAATTGAGAGTATTTTAGTATTTCTCAACACTTTAATTGTCCAACTAAAACAATTAACCAATTAATATTCAATTAAAACTAAAAAAAATACATGAAGCAACTAGTGATGCCCGACACTTCGATTTAAAAGTTTTGATTAATACTAATCCATGTTGTTCGATTGAGATCTGCTGTGTGATTTCAATTAATCTTTACGTTTCGTTCGAACATGTGTCATGTTCGATTGAAGTCTATTGTTGTCACGTTTTGTTTGATTGGGGTCTGTTGTTGTCACATTTTGTTCGATTAAGGTCTATTGTTGTCACATTTTGTTCAATTAAGGTCTGCTGTTGACACTTTTGTTCGATTAAGGTCTGTTGTTGTCACGCTTTGTTCGATTGAAGTATACTTTGAGATTGATTTTATACTTCGATTAGGATAGAACCATTATTGTTGGATTGCAAGATATATGACGAAAGTGGGGAACAGTGTTTGCTGTAACAAATATAAAAAAAGGACACCACAAAGGGTCATTATATTGGTTTGTTTTTTTTTTGTTCAAGTAATTGTTTTGCTACGTTTGTTTTTTCATTTTGGTTGTTTTTGTTATGCTAATCTTTTGTTCAAGTAATTGTTTTGCTACGTAACACTATGTACAATGAAAAATGATTACGTATACGTAACCTATATGTGATATATATGTAAAACCATGCTATGATTTTTCATTTGATCCATACCCAAATTTATATATATATACACAAATATAAAGGGTAGTGATAAAAAAAATTGTATATTATTTGACCGGTTTCATTTGTTTTCTCTAGCTTTCACATATCATTGTGGTTTTTATAGGATCCCTCATATATATATATATATATATATATATATAAGATTATGTATGCTAAAATAAAGACACGAGGACATAGACAAGAAAATACATATGACACCCTAGGTTACAAGGCCGTCCTCGAGAATCTTTATATGATATATATAAAAAAATTAAGGTTTTTTTTAATGCGTAAAGTGTTTAACAAGGTATATAGGTTATTTCTAACATATATTTATCTAATATATAAATAATAATAATGTCAACACCCGCTGAGATCGAGCCTTTGGAATAAGTTATAATGCTATATTTGTATTTTCCACTTGCACATTGGTCATATTTGATTCTTAAGCTTATTTTTGTTATATTACAAAATTGTGCATATTTATTATAATTAACAAGGAGTCAAGATCATACATTTGGTACGTTATTCTTCAAAAATCAATGTCACTAGGCGAGCCATGGTGAGGTATGGACATATATGCCCCATGAAGACTCCTTATGTCTTGATATAACCTATAATAACTCATTATTATGATTAATTGCGACCAATTTTAAGTTATAACATGCATGATGGGATACAAACACATTAGGTTAAGCATGGGCGGACATGTATAGTCTTGATCAATCATAGTAAATCATGGTTAATGATCTGGTTGTCGAGATTCGATCAAAAACAAGTTATTATATCGGTCTTAGCTACTTTTATTGTGTAAGGGTAAGTAAGGTCTTCTCCACAGGGAATATGTGGAAAGTGTTTAACGATATGAATCGATTAACTTAAAGACACAAACTTTATAATTAAAGATTAAAACTTTGGATGAAATTAAGAACACTATTGCAAAAAGCAATAAACTTTGAAACGAATTTGATTAAATAATAAGAAACAATCACTTCCCGGTTTCAAGTTCTACAAGATCAATGGGTTATCAAGTATACTTTAGGGTTGCATAACATGACTCAAGATCTTAGCTTTTGATTGAAGTGATAATCAAAGAATAATCTTTTAAGACTCGTTCATTCACAAAGTTACCAATTCATCTATATGAAGTTATTGTCACACCCTCAAAATCCACGTGCGGGGTTTTACCGCGAGGCGTGTGACATACCAGGATCTTAGTCATTAGTTACTCAGAACGACTCTATATGAACAAACATTCAAAATCAGAGTTTAATCTTTAAAATATGCGAAAGTGTTTAATAAACCAGAAAGACCAAAGTAAACAATATAATGTAAAATGTGCAAACACACGCGCCCAAAGTGATACCAACAAATACTTAAATGTTTAATAACCAAACCAAAACAAAGTTTCAATCATGCTAACAACTATAATGATGCTGACCCGTGCACCTGCTCCTAGGCAATGGTAACCTCAACCTGAGAATAGCATACTAAAAGAGTCAACATAATGGTTGGTGAGTTCAAGAGTTTGCGTTAATCATAAAACAGTAACAGTTGCAAAATATAAGAGGTGTATTGAAATAGATAGCTAGTCTATATTCATCAGTAATAATCATAGTGATTTCGCGATTGAAGCTGACTGTGTTTCGTTTGTTGCCTCCCGTCACGACTTACCAGGTCGTGACGATGTTTGTGTTAGGACAAAATTACACCCGTTTGACCTCGAGTCGCACAGGTGGGACTCGTCAGACCCAGTAGTACTACCCAACATTTCCCGCTAATCATCATTATTAACAATCCGAAAGTGTGAGGACTTTCATGGTATTCAACACTATATCATACTATACACAACTCATATAAAGTAAGCGTTTGTAAAACCAGTATGCTATCTCCCCCAAAAGAGAGTATGTAAAAGAGTGGGCATGAACTCACCTGGTGTGCACAACAAAAACTTAAGAGCTTAACTTGAAAGAGATAGTGGAAAGACAACCTTCAGAGGTCACCTAAAACACGCAAGTACATAAGTACGTGTACACAGAATCATGATGAAACCCTAAGTGCTCTATAAACCAAAGACCTCAAGGTTTTGGAAAAACAAAACACATTGACCCAGTTGACCCGTTTGACCCGTTGGTGACATTAAAAGTGAAAATTCATTTAAATCAAACATACGGTTCATCACGCATGATTATCATGCAAGTTGTTCACATATATCACTTTATTTACCACATGTACTTCCTAGATCATCATAAAACCAGATTTTCATACAAGTCATGCGAATCTCAAATAATCATCATGTTCAACATAATCATATCATAACCCATGCATCATATCCAGAATCAAATCATGCACAACATGCCATGTGAAGTCACTCACAACTTCACACCCTAAACCCTGCCAATCCTACTAAGTAGGGGCCTTAGATTCGCACGCGTGTATAACAATCATCACATTATTCCATAGAGTCCACATCAACTAAAATGTGCAACCATGATCTATTACAACCCAACCAATAGTCCTATCAATACCTATATGACCCATTACCATGTAATCCCACAACAGACCAAATCTGTCAACTAACCAATTTAGCATTCATACAACCCAAACAATACATTCTTCCACCTTAGAAACCATCCATGAACATACTAGCATGATCCTAATGTCCCAAACATGCTCAAATCATCATATTCATGATTTTGTGCAAATAAAGTTTCCCTTTTGGGAAAGCACATCCCAAAATCTATCAAAACACCTAATACATTCATGAATTCATTAACAATATATCAATTCAAGCTCATGTTAACATCTAGACATGATCAACAACATCCAATCATCATAATTTATCAATCCTCATGAACAAAAGTTTCTACTTTTAGTAACCTATGAACTACAACATTCGTTCTTAGGTTTCTAGCATCAATATCATCAATCTAACACCCAATTATCATCATAAACATATTAACAACATCAATTCATCATCAAATCATAGCATTCATGCAAATAAAGTTACTATTATTAGTAACCTATGAACAACGCATCAAAATCATAGCTTTCTTGCATAATCGACGTAAACTAGCATCAATCTAACCTAACTAACATCATAACATCATCAAATAATCAATAATCGACCTTCAATTGCATAATTCGAATAGAACTTTTGGCCAAAGTCAAAACCTTGAAAACATGTAAAATCTAACCTTTATACGTGTATTGGCTTGTATTTGATGATTCTAACTTGTTGTGATGCTTGAAATCGGTCCAAAATCGAATGGAATTGCTTGTTCTTGATGAAAACCGAAGTGTGTGTGTGTGTTTGAAGGTGAAGTCGCGGCCGAACAATGGTTAGGAGGCTAGGGTTTTAATTTTTTGTTTAATTAATTTGTGTTTTTACCCTTTAAACCCTCATAATTTGTATTTTATAAAAACTAGGCTTTTAAATACTTTTTAAATGGTTTTTAACTTAATAATACAAACATTATTAATCAACGATAATAATTCTATAAATTATTTCACTAGTCACAATATACACGAAAGAAATACACACGTTTCCACGTTACGCGATAAAAATTCATAATTAATATTTAAATCACGCAAACACATAAGCACAACTGAATAATCACATTATCACTAAATTATTATTAGTTTAACATTATTGATTATTATTAAGTCACCAACGTTCAACGACAACTAGTGTGTGCTCACGACATGTGTATGCAATACTTAACGGAACTAACGGAGTTTGGTAACGGAAAAATTACCGGATGTCACATTATCCCCATGTTGAAAGAATTTTCGTCTCGAAAATTGCGTTACATGGTGAGTGTTCCATCACTGGTCTACTGCATTGGCACAAAGTAATCGAGTGAGTTTCGGGTGAGTTGTCACATCATCCCCATGTTGAAAGAAATTTCGTCCCTAAATTTAAATCAATTCCTTCGCCGGCTGGCATCGTCTTTTCGAACAGTTGAGGACACTTAAGCTTCATCTAGTCCTACGTTCCCATGTGAATTCTAGTCCACGTCTCGAGTTCCAACGAACCTTGACTATGGGTATCTTGCTTTGCTTTAGTGTCTTCACCTCACGATCCATCACCTCGACTGGTTCCTCAGTGAAGCGTAATTGTTCATCTACTTACACTTCCTCAAGAGGTACGATCATCGTTTCATCCGTTAGGCACTTCTTCAGATTTGAAACATGGAATACATCATGGATTCCACTCAATGAATCAGGTAAGGCTAGTCGATAGGCCACTAGACCTATTCTTTCCAAGATCTCAAACGGTCCAACATATCTCGGATTTAGTTTTCCTCTTTTACCAAACCGAATCACGCCTTTCCACGGTGAGACTTTCAATAAGACTTTGTCACCAATCTGGAACTCTAGAGGTTTCTGTCGCTTATCAGCATAACTTTTCTGTCTGTCGCGCGCTGCAGCCATACGATTCCTTGTTTGTACAATCTTCTCAGTGGTCTCGTGTACTAGCTCGGTAGCTGTCTATCACCAATTTCAGCCCAACAAACTGGTGATCTATATTTTCTCCCATACAAAGCTTCAAAAGGTGCTGCCTTTATGCTAGTGTGATAACTGTTGTTGTAAGAAAATTCCACCAATGGTAGGTGAACTTCCCAGTTATTCCCGAAGTCAATCACACAAGCACGTAGCATGTCCTCCAACATCTTTATAGTACGCTCACTTTGACCATCGGTTTGCGGATGATAAGCAGTACTTATGTCTAATCGCCTACCAAAGATTTTTGCAACGACTGCTAGAAGTGCGATGTAAACGAGCATCGCGGTCGGAAATGATTGAAACCGGTACACCATGTCTTGACACTATCTCCTTCAAATAAAGTCGGGTTAATTTCTCCATTTTGTCCGTTTCCCTTATTGCCAAGAAATGAGCAGACTTCGTTAATCGGTCCACAATAACCCATATCGTGTCACAACCAGTAGGAGTTCGGGGTAGCTTGGTAATGAAATCCATTGAAAATCTGTTCCCACTTCCACATAGGGATCTCAGGTTGTTGTAATAGCCCAGATGGTTTCTGATACTCCACTTTTACTTTTGAACAGGTCAGACACTTGCTCACATAGGTAGCTACATCCGCTTTCATATTAGGCCATCAATAGTGCGCCTTCAGATCATGATACATCTTGTCAGATCCAGGATGTATAGAGTACTTAGACTTGTGTGCCTCACTCATGACCAAGTCTCTCAGATTTTCATGTAGAGTTACCCAAAGTCTATCCATGAAGTAACGAATTCCAACGACCTTTACTTCCAATTGTTTTTCCATTCCCCTTAACGATTCAGAGCCAATGTTTTCTGCTGTCAAAGCTTCTGTTTGAGCCTCTCGGATTTGTTCAGGTAACTGTGTGCTAATGGTAAGCTGCAAAGCTCGCACACATCGAGGCTTAGCAGTTTCTTTCCTACTCAGCGCGTCAGCGACTACATTTGCTTTCCCCGGATGATATCTGATAGCCCAATCACAGTCGTTCAGTAATTCTACCCAGCGTCTTTGCCTCATGTTTAATTCCTTTTGCTTCAAGATGTGTTGAAGACTCTTGTGATCGGTGTAAATTATGCATTTGGTACGTACAAGTAGTGTCTCCAGATCTTTAAGGCAAAAAACTATCGCACCCAATTCCAGTCATGGGTGGTATAGTTTTTCTCATGAACCTTTAGTTGTCTAGAGGCGTAAGCTATCACCTTATCCCGTTGCATCAGGATGCATCCAAGTCCTTGAATGGAAGCGTCACAATAGACTACAAAATCGTCACTTCCTTCCGTAACGCTAATATCGGTGCGCTACATAGTTTCTGCTTCAGCAACTGGAAAGCAGATTCTGACTCTCACCCCATTTGTATGTTGTTCCCTTGTGGGTCAAAGCTGTGAGAGGTTGTGCAATTTAAAGAATCCTTCGATGAACCATCGATAATATCCCGCTAATCCAAGGAATTGTTGTATCTCACTTGGCGTTTTGGGAACAAACCAATTCTTTATTGCTTCGATCTTTACAGGATCAACATGTATTCCCTTCTCGTTGACAATGTGACCCAAGAATTGCACCTCACGTATCCAGAAATCACACTTAGAAAACTTCGCGTACAGTTGTTCCCTTCTAAGTAATTCCAAGATTAAACGTAAGTGCTCCTCATGCTCCTCCTCAGTCCTTGAGTATATCAGTATGTCATCGATAAAGACAATAACAAACTGATCAAGATAGGGTTTGCACACGCGATTCATGAGGTCCATGAATACTGCTGGTGCATTTGACAACCCAAATGACATGACCAAGAACTCATAGTGACCATATCATGTACGGAAGGCAGTCTTCGAGATGTCCTCTTCTCGAACTCTCAACTGATGATACCCAGACCTCAGGTCAATCTTAGAATAATAGCTTGATCCTTGCAGTTGATCAAACAAATCATCTATACGAGGTAAGGGATATCTATTCTTGATCATATCCTTGTTCAGTTCCCTCTAGTCAATGCACATTCGAAATTTACCATCCTTCTTCTTGACAAATAGCACTGGCGCTCCCCAGGGCGACGAGTTGGGTCGGATAAATCATTTATCCAACAGTTCTTGGAGTTGAGCGGATAATTACTGCATTTCGTTTGGAGCTAACCGGTAAGTGCTCTCGCAATTGGAGCGGCTCTTGGAGTCAAATCAATTTGAAATTCGACTTGACGATGAAGTGGTAGTCCGGGCAGTCCTCCGGAAACACCTCGGAAAACTCACGAACCACGGGGATATCCTCTATCTTCTTTTCCTCTGTCTGTTTGTCTGTAACAAGTGCCAATATGGCTAGACGACCTTTCGTAACAACTTCTGTGCCTTCATGAACGAGATGATGCCCATCACTGCACCACTCCTATCACCTTTAACCGAGAGAATTTCCTCGCCGTTAGGAATCTGTATAACCTTCTCGTGACATATGACTTCCGCTTGCTTGTCAGAAAGCCAATCCATGCCGACTACTACATCAAAGCTTCCAAGTGTGATAGGCATGAGATCTATGTCGAAGGTATGACCAGCAAGTTCTATCTTATAGCCTCTAAGGATATGTGTCACGTGAATCTGTTTACCGTCAGCTAACTCTACGGTGTACTTAGATTCTTATGTTGAAGGCATATCACTTAAAAGACTACTAAACTTAGTGGAAATAAAGCTTCTATCAGCTCCAGTATCAATAATCGATAGCAAAACGACCATTACCGAGAATTTACCAGTTACTGTTGTAGGATGGTTTAGAGCCTCACTGAGCCAATAATGAAAGCTCTATCTTTGGCTCCATTGTTGTTGCCACCGTTGTTGTTACCATTGCCATTGCTGTTGTTATTGTTGTTGCCGTTGTTGTTATTGCCAGTGTTGTTCCCGCCATTTCCATTCCTTTTAAGCTGTGGACAATTGCGTCTGTAATGGCCTTCTTTTCCGCACTCGAAACAACCTTTCGGAGTTTCTTGAGATTGTTGAGGCTTCTTCATCAGTTCACCCCGGCAATCCTTCACTGCGTGTCCAACTTTACCACAACGCTGGCATCGGAAATTATCACACCTGCCGGTGTGTGGTAATTGCATCGGTTGCATTTGGGATTTTCCCAACATAGCCTCCTTGTCCCTGTGTACTGAAGATGACTGATTATAGTTACGATTGTTATCGAACTTTCTTTGCTGTTGGTGCGGTTGGTGCTTCTGAATGTACTGCTGCTGTTGTTGTTGCTGGTTGCTGGAGGATGAGCCTTTATCACCAGTATTCTCCCACTTACGATTGTTATCGGGTACGCTAGCCACTGCGCTCCGCTGGGTAATCTTCCTGCTCTACTGCCTGGTCGGTCAACCTATGGGCTGACCGGATAGCCTGCTGTATGGTAGTGGGGTTGGAAGCAGTCACCATACTCTGAATCTCTGGAACCAATCCACGTAAATAGAGCTCAATCCGCTTAACCGGCGTGTCGATCATGCCTGGGCAAAGAGCTGCCAACTCGTGAGACCTCGTGGTGTAAACCTCGATCTCAGATTCCTTCCATCTTTAATTGCCAGAAAGCCTCTAACTTCTGGACCTCATTCAGTTCTTCCTCCGGATCTTCTTCTGGTTCTTCCTCATTAGGGTCTTCCCCAGGTGCAGGGGCTTTAGCAATCTGAAGTGCTGCTAGTTGTGCCTCTAAATCAGTAAACCTATCATCAATCACTATGTTATGGTGATCCTGCGAGTCCATGCGCCCAGTAAGTGCTACAACATTGCCTGCCAGGGTATGATGTCCACCAATGGCCATCGAGAGTCGCTCCTGAAGCGTCTCTACCTGGTAGCGCAACTGACGCATCTCAGATCGTAAGGCAGAGTTCTCATCAGTGAGTCCTCGGATACGTTGTCGCTCCGTGTCTAGAGTGGCCACTAAATCTGCAAACGCCTGCTCGAGAGGGATGTCCAAGATAGGAAGAGTAGGCAATGCAGAGGCTATCGATGACCTAGTCCTAGGTCGAGTAGGAGCTACTGGTGGTACACACTCTCTATAAGTCATACGGTTTATGTAGGTGGGGTAGAAATCCCAGTTTCGCGAAGGATCGAGCTCAGGAGGTATGAAAGGCTGATCCCAGTCTATCTCGCCAGGAGGATAAGGATGTCGGGGCCAGTTAAATCCCCTATCAGGTACGGGAGAAGTAGGAGGTGACTCAGACCATGCATGTCTCTTGCCTAAATTTCTGGATGACGATGCCATGCTGCGAAGTACGTGTTGCGTATGCCAATGAGTATACAGTAAAGAATAAGTGACAAGAACTAATAACTGTGCGGTTATAGTCTAGTGTGTGTATGCAACCTAGTTCCCTATAACCAATGGCTCTGATACCAATCTGTCACACCTCAAAATCCACATGCGGGTTTTACCGCGAGGCGTGTGACATACCAGGATCTCAGTCATTAGTTACTCAGAACGACTCTATATGAACAAACATTCAAAATCAGAGTTTAATCTTTAAAATATGCGGAAGCGTTTAATAAACCAAAAAGACCAAAGTAAACAATATAATGTAAAATGCGCAAACACACGCGCCCAAAGTGATACAACAAATACTTAAATGTTTAATAACCAACCAAAACAAAGTTTCAATATGCTGACAACTACAATGATGCTGACCCGTGCACGTGCTCCTAGGCAATGGTAACCTCAACCTGAGAATAGCATACTAAAAGAGTCAACACAATGGTTGGTGAGTTCAAGAGTTTGCATTAATCATAAAACAGTAACAGTTGCAAAATATAAGAGGTGTATTGAAATAGATAGTTAGTCTATATGTCACACCCCAACCTTAACGGCGGAAACATCGAGATGTGAGGGTTAAGATTGTTCATGCCACATGACGCTAATTTAAAATGACAATATTATTAGAAATCAATATTCATGGCATACATTTAAGAAATAAAACAGTTCAAACATCCAACAATACATAAGAAATTCAAAGTCACAAATGATCAATGTCTTTTATTTTAGTCTATGTCCAATCCTAGATGTATGTAAGTCTTCAAGGCATGCTAAACAATATCATTTCCTGAAATATGTTAAAAATAAAATGTTAACGTAATGTTGGTGAGTTTTCCATAGTTTTCATACATAATATATATAAAAGATGGCAATCCATGTCATAGGTTATTGAATAAAGTAACTAGAGATGGATGAACAAATGTAACAATCAAACCTTGACAGATTACAAGATTACATGATTACAAGATTAAACGATTAGCTAAGTGTACTTGGTTTAACACCAAGTAGGCTTGTCAGGCCCATAGATCTATGATGTCACCAGGCTAGCAATAGTTAATGATTGTACATATTATAGTTATCACATGATAATTACAAGAGTTCAACTAACCACGACAAATAAGAAGAATTGCCTAAGTGTTTACAAGATTCAAACGAGTTTACAAGTGCATTTATCATAAGGTTAACATGTTTCACCCCAAAGTGTGAAAATGTATAAAAGGGTATGGAAAACTCACATGGATAATAAGGATGACAAATAAAAAATCTTGTATATAATGCCGAGGGTACGATAACGATCAACCTAAATAATACGTCGTATTAAGTTAATCATGGTGATTTTGGTATTATATTTATAAATCGTTAGTCCATGATTTTTATGTTATTAAATAGATTATAATTTTGGTAATTAGATGATTTAAACAAGAATTTTGGTGATTAACACGATTAATAAAAGTTACACTTTTATCATCAAGTGATTATTATTTACTATTTAAATAGTAATTTTTGTAGATTTAAATGTTTAAAATAATCATTTTAATTACAAAAAGTGTATATTTTATACATGTACATGTATATTTATTTTCTTACAATATATATAAGTAAAAGTGTAACAATAACAATAACAATAAATAATTTATTTAATTAAAATTACTACAATTTGAGATTAATAATAAAGTGAATTTGTACAATTTTTATAATTTTTGAACTAAAAGAAATGATAATTTTTAATTAAATTTTTAAGAAATTAAAAGAAAAACGATTTTGTTATTTTCTGGAAAAACATGATTTTATATGATTATTGATAATATTTAAATATTTTTCTGAAATTTAAATTTTTATTAAAAGCCTTAAAAAAAGTGGCAGGTGCCCGGGGTCGAACCGGGACCTCCTGCCCGACAACCAATGACTTGAACCGGTTGGGCTAAGCCCGGTTTTATGTTATGAATAGAAAACAAAATTGAAAAGTCTTTTTCAGAAATCCCAAAATTGGGTTCAGGAACCCTAATCTTGAAATTGACCGAATTGAATATCAAATCGTTGTTTAAACTCAAATTAATCATGGGGCTTTTGTTCCCCATGTAAAATTGAATCAAAAGACACCTTTAATTACCTGCTTCGTTGTTGAAATCGTTGATTTGATGTTCGAACAAAGCTGCGACTATGTTCTTGAATCAACCGTTTGGGGTGTGTGTGTTTTTATAAAATTTAGGTTACAGGTAGTGAAAAGGAAGTGTCGAGGCCATTTGCCCTCTGTTTTATAGGGCTAATTTGATCCGAGCACGTCCACGGCTACGACCTTACTGTCGACCGTTTCAGGTTGATTTAAATGTTATTTCAGGTGCAATGATTCATCCCATTAAGTTCTAGTTGAATACACGATCGTTACAACAAATTAATTGGATAATTACGATGTTTGAAGTGTAAAATCGGTTTTGAGTTCGAACGAATTCGGTTTCGGTTTCATTTGGTGGTAATGTCTCAGTTAAATTCAATTTATGAACCTAAACGAGTTCGAATCATGTTCCCGGGCCGGTTGGTACCTTTCTTTTGTGTTAAAAATGAGTTTTTGGGAGGTTTGGGGTGTCGCCGGAGCGTGGCCGGCGGTCACCGAAGTTTCCGCCGGGAAAACGAGGGTGGGGTTTGGGTTTTTAAAATGTTACGCATTTGGTCCCTGTACTTTATGTTTTATTACTTTAAACCAAAGTTTAATTTTTAGTTTAAACAGATTTACAGTTTAGCCCCTGAGGTTTTAAAGTTTTATTATTTTATGTAAAACTTATTATTTACAAGTTTTTAAATTATAACACTTATATACTTTTATTTAATAATATTAACACTTATTAAATTATTTACTATTATTAGTATTATTATTTTCATTTTTATTGTTAATATTTTCTTTTATGTATGATATGTTTTATTATTATTATTATTATTATCATTATAATTATTATTATTAATTATCCAATTGTTTAATTACATCAAGAACTTACAAATGAAACCTCATACTTGCATTAATAACCCAAAATAAATAACCCTTACAAGAGATAACGATGTTAAACAAACGTTAACTAGAAAAATACGAGAGGTCACAGTCTCCCCAACTTTAAAGAATTTCGTCCGAAATTAAAGACAAGTCTAAGCAAAAAGATGAGGGTATTTCTTTCTCATATGATTCTCGCGTTCCAAGTGCACTCAGCTCACGTTTGTTTTCCCAACGGACTTTGACGATCGGTGTAGTAGATGTACGGGTCTTCTTCAACGTTCGGTCCATGATCTCGACAGGTTTCTCAACGAAATGCAATGACTCGTCAATTTGGATTTCCTCCAAAGGGACATGCAAATTTTCATCAGCCAGCATTTCCTCAGGTTTGAGACATGGAAGACAGGATGAACCCCGCTAATTTTGGAAGGTAGTTCCAGTTTGTAAGCCACTTTCCCAATTCATTTCAGAATCTTAAAAGGTCCTACAAAACGTGGGGCTAACTTACCCTTCTTTCCAAGCGAACAACACCCTTCCATGGAGAGACCTTAAGAAAAACCATGTCGCCGACTTGAAATTCCAACAGTTGCGTCTTTTATCGGCATAACTCTTTTGACGACTTCTAGCTACCTCCAGGTTATTTCGGATTTTGGAGACTTTGTCGGTCGTTTCTTGAATAAGTTCAGGACCAGTGATGAGATTCTCACCAATGTCGTCCAACAGATCGAGAACGGCATTTACGACCGTTTAAAGCCTCGAATGGTGCCATCATGATGCTCGAGTGATAACTATTGTTATACAAAAATTCCGCTAAAGGTAGATGCGTATCCCAGTCACCACCAAAATCAAGGATACAAAGACGCAGCAAGTCCTCAAGGGTTTGGATTGTTCGCTCGGTTTGACCGTCCGTTTGAGGATGGTAAGCCATGCTCAAATCCAGTTGAGTACCCAAAAGTTCTTGCATCAAAGACCAAAAATGTGAAGTAAAACGAGCATCGCGATCGGAGATAATGTGCAACGGCACGCCATGACGACTCACAATTTCATCGATGTAAATACAAGCCAATCTTGAAACCTTGTAAGTGTCTCGTATCGGTATGAAATGTGCCGTTTTGGTCAAGCGGTCAACAATAACCCATATACTATCATGGCCACGAGAGGTACGTGGTAACTTGGTTACGAAATCCATGGCTATATGTTCCCATTTCCACATAGGATTTCGGGTTGTTCAAGTAAACCACTAGGCCGTTGATGTTTGGCTTTGACCCTTGCACACGTAAGGCACTTAGACACATAAGATGCGATATCTTTCTTCATTCCTGGCCGCCGATATTGGCCATGCAGATCCATATACATCTTATCGGATCCAGGATGAATAGAATATCGAGTTTGATGAGCTTCATTCATGATGAAGTGACGGAGATTATCGCGATTCGGGATCCAAAGTCAATTCAAAAAGCACCTCATACCATTCGGTTTTGTCTCCAATTGTGACCGAACATTATACGTTAGATCTTCATATTTCCCTTCCTCGGTTAGCGCCGCTTGTTGAGCCTCGTGAATGCAAAACTTGAGATCACTATCAATCCTTATGTTTTGAAGCATGATAGTGGCCTCATTAACGTCCACATGTATCTCGGTGTCAAACTCCCCCGACGTGTCAAACCATTGCCTTCAATCTCGGATTTCTTGAAGCAAGACAGTCTTGTTGTGGATCTTACGACTCAGTGCGTCGGCTACAACATTCGCTTTTTCGGGATGATAGCGAATGTCGCAGTCGTAGTCGCTAATCAATTCAACCCAACGCCTTTGTCTCATGTTGAGATCCTTTTGATTGAACACATGTTGGAGAATCTTGTGGTCGGTATAGACTATACATTGGGTTCCATAAAGATAATGCCGCAAATCTTCAAAGAACATACCACGGCACCAAGTTCGAGATCATTCATTGTGTAGTTCACTTCATGAACCTTCAATTGCCTTGATGCGTAAGCTATGACCTTGCCTCGTTACATGAGAACACAACCAAGGCCTTGACTAGATGCGTCGCAGAACACGGTGAAGTCATCGTTTCCATCGGGGAGAGTTAAGATAGGAGCGTTACACAGCTTGTGTTTCAAGGTCTCGAAAGCATCTTCTTGTTCGGGTCCCCACTCAAAGAGTCTATTCTTTTGAGTTAACCCGTAAGCGGTTTAGCAATCTTCGAAAAGTTTGCAATGAACCTACGGTAATAACCCGCTAAACCCAGAAAAGAACGAACCTCAGTTGGGGTCGTGGGCACACACCAATTCTTCACGACTTTTATTTTTGCAGGATCAACGTGAATTCCTTGGCTATTCACCACGTGTGCTAAGAATTGGACTTCTTCAAGCCAAAATTCGCACTTGGAGAATTTGGCATATAATTGTTCTTTCTTCAAAAGGTCTAGGACTTGACGTAAATGCGATTCGTGATCATTCTTTGTCTTGGAATAAATAAGAATGTCATCAATAAATACGATCACGATTTTATCCAAATACGGTTTACATACTCGATTCATGAGATCCATGAAGACAGCAGGTGCATTAGTCAAGCCAAAAGGCATAACCATGAACTCACAATGTCCATATCGAGTACGAAACGCGGTCTTTGGAATGTCATTGTCGTGAACACGTAATTGATGATACCCAGAACGCAGATCGATCTTTGAGAATTGTGTAGCTCCTTGAAGTTGATCGAAGAGATCATCAATTCGAGGAAGAGGATATCGGTTCTTGATGGTGAGTTTGTTGAGTTCCCGGTAATCGATGCACATACGGAAAGAACCATCTTTCTTCTTCACAAATAGCACAGGTGCACCCCATGGTGAAGAGCTAGGTCGAATAAAACCCTTATCGGTCAACTCTTGCAGTTGACTAGATAGTTCTTGCATTTCAGACGGTGCAAGACGATAAGGCGACTTAGCCACGGGATTCGCACCAGGAATTAGGTTGATTTTGAACTCAACTTCTCGCACAGGAGGTAGCCCACTAAGATCCTCGGGAACACCTCGGGAAAATCCCGCACGACCGGAATATCCTTCAGTTCCTTACCCTGGCTTTCGTGTTGACTACATAAGCCATGAAAGCTAAGTAGTTTTTACTTAAGCACTTTCGCGCCTTGATACAAGACATGAGTTTGAGTCTTTGGGATGATCTTTCCCCAAAGACCTTTAAGGTATCGCCCGATGGTAAAGGAATTCGGATGCACTTCTCGAAGCATATGATATCCGCGTGTTGCTTGGCTAACCAATCCAAGCTGATAATAACGTCGAAGCTCCCCAGTTGCATTGAAATAAGTTCGATGAGAAAGTCGTGCTCGTTAAGACTTAAGGTGCAATCGCGTATCACGGCGCCGACTTCGATAGACTTGCCATCGGCTACTTCGACCGTAAAAGATCTCTCTAAATTAGAACGCGGCTTGGAAAGAATAGGCTCGAACTCTAAAGACACGAAACTCTTATCCGCACCCAAATCAAATAGTACATAAGCATAACGACTATTTACTAGATACATACCTGCTCAAATAATAACCTATTATTGGCACATGGCACGCAGGCAGAAATTTTACAAGATAAAAGAATGATTAAGGATAAATAGTGGCGTACCATTCACCACGCCATTGTTGGCTTGGGCTTGGTTGACGTTGATGTTGAAAGCCTTCCACAAGCCTGTGGCACATTTCCCGCATTACGAGGACATTGTGGACGGAAATGTTCAGGTTCGCCACAGTTGTAGCAGACTCGATTAGCAACCAACACTGCATTTTTTGGAGCACGAAGGCAAGTAGCCACCAGATGTCCATACTTCCCGCACAACGAGCAGACTCGACAAGGAGTTACTCGCGTGATGGTACTTGCAAGTATTGCACATCGGGTGCGGCCCAGTATAAGCCCTCGCCACGGGGCTTGATTTGCAATGACAGCTTGCCTTTTAGGGGCATTTGGTGCTGTCACCGCGTAATTACGAGCCGGTGTGAACTTGTGCTTCTTGCCTTTGAAAGAGGACTTGGCCTTCACCTCCTTTGTAGCCTCGGGAGTCACCTTCACAGCAGTCTTGGCACCTTTCACCGTCAAAGTACCAGCCCTAATTGGTTTTCAGTGAGCTGGGCGGTGATATTAATCGCCTCCTCCAAAGTTGTGGGCCTACTACCCACCACGGCATCTTGATTTGAGGTGGTACCCCTTAATAAATTTCTTAATATTACAGGGCACGGTATCCACCATGTGAGGTAGGAGCATGCTCAACTCATGGTGCTGGGTAGAATAAGCCAAGTGATTGCCACTATCTTGCTTGAGGTTCCAGAATTTTCCTCCAGCTTTTGCAATTCACTCCTTGGGCAGAACTTTTGGATCATTATGTCCTTAAATTCTTCCCATGGCAATGCCAAGGCAACTTCAGTCCCTTGGTTCCTTTTCTCACTATTCCACCATGTGAGTGCCGGTTGTTGAAGGACACTTGCAGCATAGCAGACCTTGAGTTCATCGGGACACTCGCTGATGATAAACGTATTTTCCATACTTTCGAACCACTCGAGAAGTCCAGTGGCTCCTTCTTTTCCACTAAAGTTAGTGGGTTTGCACGAGTTGAAATGCTTGAATGTGCAGGTGCGGTTATTTCCACCTTGGTTGTTGCTATTTTCCCCTTGACCATTGTTGTCACCACCACCATTGTTTCCATTGGTGTTGTTGTTGTTGTTGGCCATTAGGGTGCTGCTAAGTTCAGCAACCATCGTTGGGAGTACGACAGCCTTTGCCGGGTTGATCATTGCAGCGAGTTTACGATCGGATGTAGCACGCTTTCCTTGATGGCGGGACATTCTATAAGATAAATAAAGGAAGTATTAGTATTCGGAGATAAATCAGTTCAAAGAACACAGGAATTTTAGATATTTTACAAATATACTCAGGATGGTTCCAATTGGTACCACATAGCCAATAGGGACATGGACACGGTCGAGATTACTTAATCCCAATTACCTCAAAGAAAGTTTTGTGTATGTTGATCATAATTTAGCACTCATCCTAGAAATCCCCAGGTAAGCATAACAGGTCTCGCAATGAGATTTATACGAAATGCTTGCCTTAGCCGATGGCCTTTTGCCAGGAAATCCAGAATACAGGTGTTTATGTGTCACACACTTCCCTAAGGCTATCAGGATTAAAACCTCGATGATTTATTTTTCAAGATTTAGACGTATCGTCTAAAGAATTCTCCACTCAATAAGATGCGTAGTTTTTTCACACGTAGTCGGAATAAGATTTAGAAAGAATTAGACGCGGTAGAACGTAGAGCATAAGAAGAGGAGTAGAAAGTTGGGTTTAAAAGGTGCAAGACATATTCCTAAGGCACTATTTTCTAAATGTAAGCAAATAGCACATAAAGGAATTAATCATGCATCATAAAAGGCATATAAGCATACTTACAAGATCATAGCAATTGTCATGTAAAGGGTCCCTAGTTTAACCATAGTCTAGGCCACCATTTCTAATAACCTAAATCCCTATAGTTATGGGCTCTGATACCAATCTGTCACACCCCAACCTTAACAGCGGAAACGTCGAGATGTGAGGGTTAAGATTGTGCATGCCATACAATGCTAATTTAAAATGACAATATTATTAGAAATCAATATTCATGACATACACTTAAGAAATAGAGCAAGTTCAAACATCCAACAATACATAAGAAATTCAAAGTCACAAAATGATCAATGTCTTTTATTTTAGTCTAGGTCCAATTCTAGATGTATGTAAGTCTTCAAGGCATGCTAAATAGTATCATTTCCTGAAACATGTTAAAAATAAAATGTCAACGTAATGTTGGTGAGTTTTCTATAGTTTTCATACATAATATATATAAAAGATGGCAATCCATGTCATAGGTTATTGAATAAAGTAACTAGGGATGGATGAACAAATGTAACAATCAAACCTTGACAGATTACAAGATTACATGATTACAAGATTAAACGATTAGCTAAGTGTACTTGGTTTAACACCAAGTAGGCTTGTCAGGCCCATAGATCTATGACGTCGCCAGGCTAGCAATAGTTAATGATTGTACATATTATAATCATCACATGGTAATTACAAGAGTTCAACTAACCACGACAAATAAGAAGAATTGCCCAAGTGTTTGCAAGATTCAAACGAGTTTACAAGTGCATTTATCATAAGGTTAACATGTTTCACCCCAAAGTGTGAAAATATATAAAAGGGGTATGGAAAAACTCACATGGATAATAAGGATGACAAATAAGAAATCTTGTATATAATGCCGAGGGTACGATAACGATCAACCTAAATAATACGTCGTATTAAGTTAATCATGGTGATTTTGGTATTATATTTATAAATTGTTAGTCCATGATTTTTATGTTATTAAATAGATTATAATTTTGGTAATTAGATGATTTAAACAAAAATTTTGGTGATTAACACTATTAATAAAAGTTATACTTTTATCATCAAATGATTATTACTTACTATTTAAATAGTAATTTTTGTAGATTTAAATGTAAAATAACCATTTTAATTACAAAAAGTATACATTTTATACATGTACATGTATATTTATTTTCTTACAATATATATAAGTAAAAGTGTAATAATAACAATAACATAAATAATTTATTTAATTAAAATTACTACAATTTGAGATTAATAATAAATTGAATTTTGTACAATTTTTATAATTTTAAACTAAAAGAAATGATAATTTCCTAATTAAATTTTTAAGAAATTAAAAGAAAAACGATTTTGTTTATTTTTTGGAAAAAATGATTTTTATATGATTATTGGTAATATTTAAATATTTTTCTGAAATTTAAATTTTTATTAAAAGCCTTAAAAAAAGTGGCAGGTGCCCGGGGTCGAACCCGGACCTCCTGCCCGACAACCAATGACTTGAACCGGTTGGGCTAAGCCCGTTTTGTGTTATGAATAGAAAACAAAATTGAAAAGTCTTTTTCAGAAAATCCTCAAATTGGGTTCAGGAACCCTAATCTTGAAATTGACCGAATTGAATATCAAATTGTTGTTTAAACTCAAATTAATCATGGGGCTTTTGTTCCCCATGTAAAATCGAATCAAAAGACACCTTTAATTACCTGCTTCGTTGTTGAAATCGTTGATTTGATGTTCGAACAAAGCTGCGACCATGTTCTTGAATCAACCGTTTGGGGTGTGTGTGTTTTTATAAAATTGAGGTTACAAGTAGTGAAAAGGAAGTGTCGAGGCCATTTGCCCTCTGTTTTATAGGGCTAATTTGATCCGAGCACGTCCAACGGCTACGACCTTACTATCGGCCGTTTCAGGTTGATTTAAATGATTTAAATGCTGTTTCAGGTGCAATGATTCATCCTATTAAGTTCTAGTTGAATACACGATCGTTTACAACAAATTAATTGGATAATTACGATGTTTGAAGTGTAAATCGGTTTTGAGTTCGAACGAATTCGGTTTCGGTTTCATTTGGTTGTAATGTCTCAGTTAAATTCAATTTAATGAACCTAAACGAGTTCGAATCATGTTCCCGAACCGGTTGATACCTTTCTTTTGTGTTAAAAAATGAGTTTTTGGGAGGTTTGGGGTGTCGCCGGAGCGTGGCCGGCGGTCACCGGAGTTTCCGCCGGAAAAACGAGGGTGAGGGTTTGGGTTTTTAAATGTTACATATTTGGTCTCTGTACTTTATGTTTTATTACTTTAAAACCAAAGTTTAATTTTTAGTTTAAACACATTTACAGTTTTGCCCCTAAGGTTTTAAAGTTTTATTATTTTATGTAAAAACTTATTATTTACAAGTTTTTAAAATATAACACTTATATTACTTTTATTATTAATAATATTAACACTTATTAAAAATATTTACTATTATTAGTATTATTATTTTCATTTTTATTGTTATATTTTCTTTTATCTATGATATGTTTTATTATTATTATTATTATTATCATTATAATTGTTATTATTAATTATCCAATTGTTTAATTACATCAAGAACTTACAAATGAAACCTCGTACTTGCATTAATAACCCAAAATAAATAACCCTTACAAGAGATAACGATGTTAAACAAATATTAACTAGAAAAATACGAGAGGTCACACTATGTTCATCAGTAATAATCATAGTGATTTCGCGATTGAAGTTGATTGTGTTTCGTTTGTTGCCTCTCGTCACGACTTACCAGGTCGTGACGATGTTTGTGTTAGGATAAAATTGCACCCGTTTGACCTCGAGTCGCACAGATGGGGCTCATCAGACCCAGTAGTACTACCCAACATTCCCCGCTAATCATCATTATTAACAATCCGAAAGTGTGAGGACTTTCATAGTATTCAGCACTATATCATACTATACACAACTCATATAAAGTAAGCGTTTGTAAAACCAGTATGCTATCTCCCCCAAAAGAGAGTATGTAAAAGAGTGGGGCATAAACTCACCTGGTGTGCACAACAAAGACTTAAGAGCTTAACTTGAAAGAGATAGTGGAAAGACAACCTTCAGAGGTCACCTAGAACACGCAAGTACATAAGTACGTGTACACAGAATCATGATGAAACCCTAAGTGCTCTATAAACCAAAGACCTCAAGGTTTTGGAAAAACAAAACACATTGACCCAGTTGACCCGTTTGACCCGTTGGTGACATTATAAGTGAAAATCCGTTTAAATCAAACATACGGTTCATCACACATGATTATCATGCAAGTTGTTCACATATATCACTTCATTTACCACATGTACTTCCTAGATCATCATAAAACTAGATTTTCATACAAGTCATACGAATCTCAAATAATCATCATGTTCAACATAATCATATCATAACCCATGCATCATATCCAGAATCAAATCATGCACAACATGCCATGTGAAGTCACTCATAACTTCACACCCTAAACCTTGCCGGCCTCAGATTCGTACGCGTGTATAATAATCATCATATTATTCCATAGAGTCCACATCAACCAAAATATGCAACCATGATCTATTACAACCCAACCAATAGTCCTATCAATACCCATTACCATGTAATCCCACAAACAGACCAAATCTGTCAACTAACCATTTAGCATTCATACAACCCAAACAATACATTCTTCCACCTTAAAAACCATCCATGAACATACTAGCATGATCTTAATGTCCCAAACATGCTCAAATCATCATATTCAGGATTTTATGCAAATAAAGTTTCCCTTTTGGGAAAGCACATCCCAAAATCTATCAAAACACCCAATACATTCATGAATTCATTAACAATATACCAATTCAAGCTCAAGTTAACATCTAGACATGATCAACAAGATCCAATCATCATATTTTATCAATCCTCATGAACAAAAGTTTCTACTTTTGGTAACCTATGAACTACAACATTCGTTATTAGGTTTCTAGCATCAATATCATCAATCTAACACCCAATAATCATTATAAACACATTAACAACATCAATTCATAGCATTCATGCAAATAAAGTTACTATTATTAGTAACCTATGAACAACGCATCAAAATCATAGCTTTCTTGCATAATCGATGTCAACTAGCATCAATCTAACCTAACTAACATCATAACATCATCAAACAATTAATAATCGACCTTCAATTGTATAATTCGAATAGAACTTTCGGCCAAAGTCAAAACCTTGAAAAACATGTAAAATCTAACCTTTATACGTGTATTGGCTTGTATTTGATGATTCTAACTTGTTGTGATGCTTGAAATCGGTCCAAAATCGAATGGAATTGCTTGTTCTTGATGAAAACCGAAGTGTGTGTGTGTGTGTTTGAAGGTGAAGTCGCGGTCGAACAATGGTTAGGAGGCTAGGGTTTTAATTTTTTTGTTTAATTAATTTGAGTTATTTACCCTTTAAATCCTCATAATTTGTATTTTATAAAAACTAGGCTTTTAAATACTTTTTAAATGGTTTTTAACTTAATAATACAAACATTATTAATCAACGATAATAATTCTATAAATTATTTCACTAGTCACAAGATACACGAAATAAATACACATGTTTCCACGTTACGCGATAAAAATTCACAATTAATATTTAAATCACGCAAACACATAAGCACAACTGAATAATCACATTATCACTAAGTTATTATCAGTTTAACATGATTGATTATTATTAAGTCACCAACGTTCAACGACAACTAGTGTATGCTCACGACACGTGTATGTAATACTTAACGGAACTAACGGAGTTTGGTGATGGAAAAATTACCGGATGTCACAGTTATCTACTAGTCTCAATAAGCTAACGATGCAAAGAAACCGAAAACTGATGATAAAGCAAATAACTTTTTTATAAACAATTGTTTAACTCAATCAAAACCTTCAATTACATTTAATCACAAGATGTTCAACATAAAAACCCTAAGCATGATTAACCATCTCACTTGGCAAGAACTATCCACCCGAAAGCAATCAAAAAACAAACTAGCCACTCATGGTCTTCATCGGATTTTCAATCTTGATTTGATAATGTTTGTAGATGATTTGGGATGAATAAGAAGGCTTGATATCACCACAAATTGGATTAGAATTGTCAAGAATGTTCTCCCTCGAATTAGGGTTGGATTCTGTTTAAATAACTTGAAATTCCACAAAATCCGGAGTTTGTTGGTGACCGGCGTATGATACACCGACCCTGGGCGTATCATACGCCCATATCAGTATCCATACGCCCAACTTTCTGTATTTTTTTCCAAATACGCCCACTGATATGCTGCCCATACGCCGACCGGCGTATTATACGCCCATACCCTATCATACGCCGGTATGCCTAATTTTGTGCCTTTTTTGTAACTTTTAATATTTACATCTTCGGTCTTGTAATTTCGTGTTTTGCTCCATTTCCTCCAAAATAAACATTCTTTAGCTCCTAACACCTATAAATCAAAACACAAACAATTTGAAACTATTCCATCATAATCATGATGTAAAATCGCGCATTTAGGTTAATTAAACACAAAATTATTGATTTGTGATCGGTTAAGCATAGTTAATACATGTCAAATAGTGGTTAAACTAGATCGATCATGGTCGACACGTCAAACTTTTGACATATATAGCAGTGATTAAGACTTTTTATTGATCTTTTGATAAATAATAACCCGTTTTGACATGTATGACAAAATATAACACGGTATGTTAAAACTGGTCAAGCACAACGAATCACACTTGAACATGGTTAATCAAGGTCAAATAATGTCCAATGTAGGTGTTGTTCATGGTCAACAACGGTGGCTTGATCTTTAAGACTCATTGTGTTCCACTATAACTAATATTGGCTTATTTTACTCCTTACGGCTCATATGACATGCATGATTAATATAGCACCTTAGATCAACCATGGTCAAACATAATTAATATTGTTAAATCGTTGTCAATCATGGTTCAACGTATCAATCTAGGTCAAGCATGGACACACACACACACATATATATATATATATATATATATATATATATATATATATATATATATATATATATATATATATAATAGGTAATTTTGCCAAGCATACACATTTTAAAGCAACATGTACAAAAGAATACAATGCTTTTAAAAAATATAGAATAGTGAATTGATTAAGATTTTAAGATATTTTAGTGGTAATATGGTAAATTTATTAATTAAATTTTATATACCTTTACATTTTTGTCCTTATCTCTTTCATGTATTTAATAAACATTATCTATACATTATTTAATAATATGATATTATTTAATTCATTTTATTAAATTTTATTTTATTTATGACACCATAAATTGATATTTAAATTTATATTTACTAATTATATTTTTATAACTAAATACTATTTAAATTAAGTATTATTTTATTTAGATATTTAGGTGTATAACTTATATATATCTTCATATTTATAATAATTATATTACTAATATTTTTAGGGGCATATTATGAGTTTAATAATTTTAATCTTAATCTATATGTTTTATAATAAAAATGAAAGGAGGATAGAATGATAATTTTACATATGAATTAAGACACCCATATGAATTAAGACACCCATATGAAAAGTCATGCTTAATTTCAAAAAATTAACCATTTTATTCCATTTATTCCCTTACAATTATGTATAACATATGATGCTTATAATACAAATGCTAAAGCATATATACGTGGCCAAACAAAACCGTCATTTACTTTCAATGTCGTTCATTCATTGCCATTGAGCACTAATCCTTCTTTCCTTTTTCCTTGCCGGTTGTTAATAGCTCAATAACAATCAAGATGGTAATTTGTAGTGACAATTTCTCCATTAACTTTCTCCGGTCTATGCGAATCACCACCGAAAGCTGTTTCCGATGATCATAAAACTCTAACCTACATTCACAAAAAGAAACCCCCGTAAAAATCTTGGTAATAAGTGATTTTCGACTATAAATACCACCCATGTTTTCACTAATCTTGTTGGGATAATATAATTGTCTTAAAGAATTTTATAATATATGAAATTATTTTCTTTCATTTAATTTTTGCAATAATTATATTTTGATTTTTTAATTTACGTCATAACGCACCGAGCCGATAATGACTAAAATCGAATTCCTAAAAAATCACATAACAACCGTACCGCCGCAACACGCGGGCGTTTTCACTAGGAATATTAAATGACTAATTCATACTTTAACTATTAGATGTTCAATTTGAAGATGAAGCAATCTTATATGTATAATAAAAGAAATGAGAATAGGTTGGTCACTTGTCAACATATTAAACAATCATTGTCACATGTAAAAATTTTATACCAATATTGTCACTTGTCAACATGTTATTTATTCTCAAATTTTTAACTAATTTTGGAAATTTTTATTTGTATAAAAAGTTAACAACTTGAAACACATTTTAAGGATTAACTATTATTTTTTATTTGTATAATACATCTTATGAATATAATTAATCATCAAATATCGTTTTAAAAAGGGAAAAAAGTTTCTAAAATAATTAAAAAACATAATATAATTTTCAATTTTGATTGAAAGGTAAGGGTACAAATTATATGTAATGCCTTATACATATGTTGTTAATATTATATATATATATATATATATATATATATATATATATATATATATATATATATATATATATCGGTAATATGTTGATAATTAGCGAGAGACCATGATGAACGGTTAAGTTACAGTCGATAAGAGAACTTTAAATCTCTTGACGATTCAAGGTCTCAAGGGTTAACAATAACAATCAACGGCTGTCAAAAAAAAAAACTTGTACTTTTATTTGTTTGTGACTTTAGATGATCCCAGAAATAGTTATACTCTTATTTGTTTGTGACTTTAAATAATCCCGTTGACTTTATTTGTTCTATTACTACTTAAAGGAGAAAGTAACATTATTTGTTTAGATTTACGACATATTCACATGAGAGATAGGTAAATAGGTAATAAGGTTCTTTAACACGAGGTCATTTTCAAGCACATTAAGGACTTGATCAAAATACCGTCCAACTCCACTATGCCATGCCTAATATGAAATCATGCAATTAAACATTGTTTATACGGCAACAATTTTTACCAATAAGCACATTATCGAATATAAACGCCACCTAATTGTCTAGTAGTTATTATAACCTTCTTTTGTTGCAAGTTCTAAAAACGAAACATAAATTCATCAAAACAACATACTTTACTCAAACACTTTTAAGAACATCTTTTGACATTTTATAAACGTATAGTAAGCTAACCATGACGCATTACCACAATCAAATCTTTTGTTAACTTGAAACTTTCCCCAGTTTATAATTTAAGCATTACACTTGCATTTGACGGACTTGCTCAATTGACTTAGATACATCTAAATTTTGATGATGTCTACTCCGTTATCAAATACAGAACTTTTGAAACATGTTTTTGCCTTCATTATTGTAATTCAAAGTCTATAAAGATACCAAATGTTTCATAACATCTTCCAATAGTATGATTGCTCAATTGATATTTAGTACATTTGAAAATTAAACTCAAATTGGATGTTCTCTTGTTACTGGAAGTTTTAGCAACAAAAGTAAAGCTTGTGTTTAATTTTTTTAATAAATAAATTCTTCACGAGCCTCTCTAAACATATGTCCTAAAGGGAACATAGTGATATAAGGTGATCTTTTTTTTGTTAAATGATTGTAAGTTTAAAACCCACTTCAGTTCTAGTATCCTAGACTTGAAGCTTCAAGCTTCAGCCTATTCATATCCAGCCTTATGACTTCTCTTCTTTACGAAATAACTCTCCTATAAAAAACAATGAAAGTAAAATACAAGTTGAAATGATCCTTTCATGAAAAAATGGTAGACAAATTGTACACATGAGACTTATGGTAAACAGTAACCACCATCCGATAATATGATGTGACCTCATATGAACCTAAAACTATCCTAATGAGTTAAAACACCATTTTCTTACTCTAAATTACACTAAAAAAATTTAAGTAAAAACTACCGCCGACAATGTTCACATCCACGACTTCATCATCATGTTCACGAATCATAATTGCAAGCCGCTATCCTAACCCGCTAGACTTGCGACGGTGCTCCTGCAGTATCGACTATCCAATGGAACCCGGTGCCCCAACCCATGAACGGATCACCTAAATATCGTTTTCCACCAATCGCAAAGGTTTATTCATTATAGGCCCAATCTCAAAGGCTTGTTCATTATGGGCCAATTCAAATATACTTACCTTAGCCCGCTAGGTTTATAATAAAGCCATAAGCGTGTTTCCGGTGCCTACCATTAGGGTTTCAGTCTCCTGTGTTCTTCTGCCGTTGTCACCCAATCTCCAAAATGGTAAAATCTCTCGTTTCTGTTTCATTGTTCGATTGTATCGTGTGGTATGATTTGATTGTTTTGTTATATTTCTTCATGATCGATTAGTGGATTCGAATGTAAAGTGTATCTGTGTATGTGTGTATATTCCATTAGGGTTCATGTTTTTGCATCTTTAACTGCGGATTAATGATTCGTTGAAGAAATCATTCAACTTAAAATCTCGAATTTGAGCTTTAGATATTGCGCATTAGGTTGTAGTCAACAGTTTAGGTTGATTTGATGTCAATTGAGCCTTTTTATCAGCAAGTGTCGGACCTAATTTTGAATTGATATTGTTCATCAGCCTAAGCAAATTCACGAGATTAAGGATTTCCTTCTTACTGCAAGAAGGAAAGATGCTCGATCAGTGAAGATCAAGAGGAGCAAAGATGTTGTTAAGTTTAAGGTTAGGTGCTCCAAGTATCTGTACACTTTATGTGTGTTTGATGCTGAGAAAGCCAACAAGTTGAAGCAATCTCTTCCTCCAGGTTTGTTTGCTTACTTTAATAATAATCTTTTTGTTTGCTCGTTGAGTTGGTTCTTATTGATCGTATATGATGCAGGTTTGAGCGTACAGGACATTTAAACGCGATATCTTTCTGGACGTAGCTTGTGTTTTGCTTTGTTAGAAGGATATTTGGTTTGAATTTTGTTTCTGCGTTCTATTGTTATTGACATTCCATTTTTGTTCAAGTTATTATTTGAACTTGTTGCAATTTTGGTCATCAGACTCTTTGATTGTTAAATCAGCTTTGTTGTTTGAAAGTTTTCCTGTGTTGTGTGGGGAGTTTTCTTGCATTCACAAGATTATCTTGGTAGCAGTTATCTTTATGTGTTCTGCTTTCTAAAAATCATCAGACTTTTCCTAACTGATTTTTTATGTAACCACCATTGTCAATACCAGACTGGTTTAATCTACAGTCCAGTTTTAAGAACATTGGACAATATATATAAGACCTTTAGATGGAATCCTTTTAGACTTCAGCTTTCTATTGTTAGTTGGACCAGATTATTATTTGCTCTTCTGTTGTCGGTTAAGCCTTGTGTGAACTTATCATCGGTTCATTTGTGGGACTCTTGGTTCTAGCACTTGCAAAGAAGTCAAGTGTTTGATATTTTACTGTTTTGATTTAGGGGCTGTTTGTTTCAGCCTTTAAATGGTTTAGATGTTTGAAGGGTTCAGCATTTAATGGTTTAAACTGTTTGTTTTGCGAGTAAATTTAAGTATTATACTAATGCTAAATAGTTAAGACCCCTTGTTTGAATTGGTCAGACATTTGCTTTTGAATAGTTAAGCGATATAATAGCTTTTAATGGTTTAGCATTTAATGGTTAAGACATTTTATTGGTTTAGAATTTAATTATTCAAAAATTGTCAAATAACCTCTTAGTGTGGCTAAAAATCAACCTCAGATGGTTGCTACAAACTCAACGTTCAAGTTATAAATCACTTTGTCTTGTTGCTCTTAATCTACCTGGTTATGGACTAAAAATCAGTCTTATTGATGCTTCTTGGTTTTTCCCAAGGCAAAATGGTGGTTTTTTTGTAGATCATACTAGCAAAAAAAAATAATTCGCCCAAGTTAACTACCCGTCAAAGGAAAGAAGTCATTTCACTTTAAAAAATAAATAGAAATATATCTAATGGAAATGCGTTAGTAGAGTGGATACTTAAACCCTCAACCTTTAAGGGGCATCATGCAACACACACCTTAGTCCAAAATCCAAAAACCTTTGGTGAAAGTTCTGTTAGTATGTTGACGTAATAGTGTATTTGTCTCATAAGACGGAAGTGAGTTGTGGATCATGGGTTGGGTGGTTGGGGATGTTGCAATTAGAATTTAGAACATGTGTTTATGTTAAGATTGGGTCAAGATGGTACTGATTCTTTCGCTCTTCATGACGATTGTTGCTTTTTAATGGTCACATAGAATGTTGTCAAATGCTTATTGGCTTTTTGTCATTGATAATTACAACGATTGTGGTTTCTGCTTGCATCACATGGATGGCACGTTTGAAGTAGATAGATCATCATTGGCGTCTTTTCTTGCTCTGGTTGGATGCCTTGCTCATGGCTCATTACAAGTGTTGCATATATAATGATGAAAAACATCACAGGGTTGATGTCAATAAAAACTTAAAAGGCTTAAATCCATGGATGAGAAAACACTTGAAATGAGTCTCTTCGATTCTTTGTACAAGATGAGAACCATGTTATAGAAAGACGTTTTTTTTTTATATAAAAGTATGACGTCTGTGAATATGCAAGTGTTTAGTTAAATCATTTACACTAACATTCAAAGAGAACGTTGATACTATAGAGGAAGCCAAAGGCAAATCCCATTGGCCTCCCGTGTTTGAAGAAGTGACGATGACTGTTTTATTGATTATCAAGTCCACATTCATTATGTTGCATAGAGAATACTAATTTACTACTTATGATATTTCAGATTAATTGATGTTGCATTATTAAATTTACATGGATAAAAAAAACTATTCTAAGGTGGTCTAGTGGTAGGACGCTTGTGTTCTTTAGTGTGGACCCAAGTTCGATTTTCACCGGGTGAACATATTGCATCTAAAAAACAGAATTGACAAGCAAAGATATACTAATTAGTGCTTATTTGCTACATAAAAAAATTGAGACACGATGCTTATTTCGACAAAAACTTTTGAATAATAGATGAATGTAGTAGAAAGTCTGCATGAAACAAGAGAATCTAAAACTAAATAGAGTGAACAGTGTTAGTCATGAAATAACAGCAGAAGTAAATACACCCCCCCCCCCCCTCAAAAAACAAAAAACAAAAAAAAAATATATATTCAAAGCAGAAAAATGACTACACGCCCAAAAATGTAACAACAATACACACAACACCAACAAATTGTACATGCAGAACACCTATAACCAAAAAAACTAAACAAACCAAAAAAATAACTCGGCCAAACAACCAAAACACTTCGCCCAAAGAAAACTTACCAGCAAAACTGATCAGAGAGCAGACAATGAATACGTCAGCCAGAAGCTTTTCATCAACAAAACCCTAAGTAAACCATGTGTGCATGATATATATATATATAAAACAATAGAATTTAAGTAGGTGATCAACACACAAAGATAATCGAAGAATATTACATCAACATCTAAGTATAGTAATTGTGAGGCAAAAATAGTATTTCAAAGACCACCCCTTGGCATTGGTTTAAAACCATGAGCCTATTGACTTGCGATTTTTTAAAAGGAGAGTACCACAACCAGGTAAGCAAGTCGGGTAGCACTTTATTTATATATATATATATACACACACGCCTACAAGGGATAATAATAATAATAGTAAGTGCTAGTGTACAAGTCTAGAATACTCAAATTAGTTATTAGTCTACCCTTGTCCCCTCCCTCCATAACGTGTGGCCAAAAATGGAGCTCCAACACAAGAAGCAACCTTTCATCCTTCACCTCATCATCAAAATGCTCCCCCTTTCTTCTTCTTCTTCTTCAAACCACTATCGTTCTCCATCAACACCCAAATGGCTCTCATACTCCACCACCCAATTCTCTTCAACACCACCAACAAAACCCCTTCAATCACCCTCCTGCACACCCCCAAATCAGCCCTCATCAGAACCCTAAGAAGCCGAACACTGAAATGCCCTGCGGTTGCAGCACCACATATCTCCGGTGACAGCAAAGAAGACGTTCTTGTTGATGAGGACAGAGGGAGAGTCGATTTGGTGGGTTACGATTGGACGGAGGAATGGTATCCGCTGTATTTGACGAAGAATGTGCCGGAAGATGCGCCTTTGGGGTTGACGGTGTTTGATAAACAAGTTGTGTTGTATCGTGATGGCAATGGAGAGCTTCAGTGTTATGAGGATCGGTGCCCTCACAGGTAATTTGGTGAATTGAGCTTGAATTTTCTATGATTTGATATGATTATGGCTATCTGTTTTGGGATTTACGTTTAGGGTTTTAGTATGCACGTATGATCTGGTTAAAATTGTAGATTTATTGTTTGTTGAAGAATATGTGCTGATTTATGACCAAATGTTGTTTGATTGGCAACTTTCACTTCAAAATTGATGAATTGAGTTTCTTGCATGACCATGGTCGATATTGGGCTAACCAACAACAATTATATGGTTATTAGCTGTTAAGTGTGCAATTAAGCAGTTCCTACTTCCTACTGGCTGCAAACATAACTGAAAATTGAAAGGGTATAGTGAAATTGTCAATATTTTATATTATTTAACTTTGTCAAACAATCACTTTTATACAGTTGATTCTTGCAAAAGACGGATGTAAACACCGCAAAAGGTCTGCAAGAGCCTAGGAGCAGCAACTCTTAACACAACCTGAATTACGACACAAAAACAATTAGGCTTTGGGTTGTCATGTTTAATATGTTTAATAAACATGCAGTGATTGGGTTGACATGCTTAAACCCATTTAATTGAACAAGTCCACCCGTCAACCCGATTACAACTAGCATAAAGAATAAAATTAATATTTTACAAGGTTAATCAAACAAGACATGGCCCATTTAACTCATTCATACGACCTGTATAAACTATTTACGTGGTTAAAACTCACCTACAACCTGCCAACGTGTTTACAGTCCATTTGACCCGTGTAGATAAATGGGTTACAGGAGTATAGTTTGGTTACTTGATTTTAAGTGTGCCCAGGTTAGGGGTGATGTCTTTGACACCCCTGAAGAGCCACACGGTCTTACTTTGAGAAAAGGTAGGACATGTTGGCTACTTAAAGTTATTGTCTTGTTGTCACTTGCTACCAATATATGTCTGTAATTCTAGAACAGAACAAACATTTTACTAACTTAGAAATCATCTGTGTCACCTTGTTATCATCTTTTCTGCTTTTTAAGTAGTTTGAAATACTTCTTCAAAGCCTGCTTGACGTTGTTTATTCAAAGTTGATATCTGCCAGTAAGTCATGCATGCATTGAACAAAAACCAAAGCCATCATATAAAAATCATTATGCTAGAACTTGAATGCAAAATATGTTTCTGCTAGCGTTAGAATGTTTGTGCATATATTCTATTCAGGTTAGCAAAGCTTTCTGAGGGCCAGATTGTTGATGGAAGACTGGAATGTTTGTACCATGGCTGGCAATTTGAAGGTGCCGGCAAATGTGTCAAGATTCCTCAGGTTGGTTTTTGAATTTATGCATATATATAATCTATCATGGCATGTTATATTCATCAGTTCATGTGTCTTGCATACAGCTTCCTGCAGATGCAAAAATACCGCTATCTGCTTGCACCAAAACATATGAAGTGAGAGATTCACAAGGTGTTGTATGGATATGGATGTCACATAAAACCCCACCAATCCCTAGCAAAATTCCATGGTTTGAAAACTTCGCCAGACCCGGGTTTAAAGATTTCTCAACTACTCATGAGCTTCCTTATGATCACTCAATTCTTCTTGAAAACCTAATGGACCCTGCTCATGTTCCGATTTCACATGATAGAACAGATTGGAGTGCCAAACGGGAAGATGCCCAACCGCTACGTTTCGAAGTCACAGAAAGAACCAATCGTGGGTTCGCGGGTTGGTGGGGTCGGGAAGCTGATAACTCCACTCCAAACTTCTTAAGATTCGAGGCACCATGTAATCTACAAAACAACCGCGAGATTGTGGACAAAGACGGGGTGACAAATTACTTCTCTGGCCTTTTCCTATGCAGACCAACCGGCCAAGGAAAGTCAATGCTTATAGTTCGGTTTGGAAGCACGAAAAGATCACCATTAGCAAACTTATTCCCTGAATGGTATTTCCATCAAAATGCAGGGAAAGTATTCGAACAAGATATGGGATTCTTATCGTCTCAGAACGAGATTTTGATGAAAGAAAAAGTACCCACAAAAGAACTTTATATAAACTTAAGATCATCAGACACATGGGTTGCCGAGTACAGAAAATGGATGGATAAAGTCGGTCACGGGATGCCTACCATTTCGGGCACTCGACAATTTCATTGCCAACCGAGCCCGCGGTTGTTGAGCATGCTCCTGCTGGTTTAGTTGCAAGTATTGCTGCATCTTCGCCTACAAAGGGTGGAATTGGAATACAATATGCACCAAATCTTGCTAACAGGTATTTTAGGCATGTTGTTCATTGTAAAGATTGTAGGGATGTCGTGAAAGCTTTTGAGGCATGGAAGAATAGGTTGTCTGTGGTGGCGGCTTTAATGGTGGCCTTTGCGATTTTGGCCAACGGGAGGCAGTGGAAGGCTCTTTTTCTGTTGGCAACGGGGGTGTGCGTGGGCGGGGCCTACATGTGCTCGACGGTTGTGGCTATGAACACGACCAACTTTATAAGAACTCACAGGAGATTGTAGAATGGAGGAAAGGTGTGCAGGTTTCAATGTTAAAGATTAATTGATGGATTTGTTAAACATACTGATTCTGTTATACTTGTTATGTATAGTACTGGCTCGATTCGTCCAGATAGATTTATGAAAGAAATATTAGGTGAAATGCCTGTTGGTTGATCTTTAAGGTGACATGACAAGATATCTTATGGGTTTATAATCTAGTGTATGGTAAAGTGACAGGACAATCGCCATACACCGATGGTTAGAAGTGAAAAAATTGTTATTCAAAAAAGAAAAAATCAAGGTGACAAAATATTGAATGAATTGAATAGTAATTAGTTAAGTGTGAGAGGTTGTACGGGTTGCTTGACCTAATTATCATTTTACGGAGAAGCTGGATTGCTTTGCTATATAATATCGTAATCTTATCATATATTTTGTGCAGAAAGTTGTTTCTGATGACACATCAACACTTTTTTAAAGCGTATCTTCATTCGTTGTCAGGTTTAATTAGAAGTTGATTGTATAAATATTTTAATAATAAATAAAACCTAGAAGTGTTATAAATAAATTAGTGTAAAAATGTCTAGTGATAATGATAAATAAATTTAACGAACAATGCTTTTGCATAAACAATCTGTATAAATGTTTTATGAGAAGCATCCGTTGATAAATAGTTATAAAATGATGTTTTTTATGAACTAATTGTTTAACACCTTTTATTTGGTATAGTTTGTTACATGGATCGTAGGTGAAATTTTAGTTTCCATGCGACCTTGGATTGGTGTAGCATACTCAACTCCAGAGCTACACAGATGGCATATTTATTACACATATCATACTTTCTAAGTTTTTATTGTTTATATTGGGGGAGGATCATGGGGGTGCTCGGGTGCTCATTTTTTCCGTCAGTAGTATTAAATTTTAGTCTTGGAGTGTAATTTTGGTATGGTAGCGTAAACTTTTATATACGTATCGAGTTCGCCCTTTAAAAGAAATAATTTAGCTCCCGTCTCTAACGTAAGTGTTCAAATTCCGTCGCTGATTGTGCGGTCAAAATAACTCCTTCCTCCGTAGCATTCAAACCCTTAAAATACCACAACCTCCCGCTCCCCCTCTAACACACACAGTGGCGGAAATGAGTCACCAAAGCAACCACCGTGACATCTCCGACGACCACCACCACCAGCACCACCATGCCGTTGATGGTCTGGTCAACCTGTTCACCAAGGCCAACAACGATCTAACTGTAGTTCACAACCGCCTAGACAAGGAGTTCCGCCAAATCTATCCCGATAACGTCGTTCCCCTATACCTCCTTTTTTCTTCCTTCTCGATGATTCAGTAAATTTTCTCAAACTGTTTAGTTTTTTATTTCTTACAGGCGAATCCGATGAAGCTTGTGGCTAGGATCAAGAAAATTCAAGACGAATTACCTTCATTAAAAGAGCAATGCCGCGAATTACTCTCCGCTAAGCAGGTTATGTGAAACCCTAATTAAATGATGTTATCGTTTGTTCAAACGCAATTCACAGCTTGTGCGTATAAATTGAATCTGTAATATCATTGCTTAGAATTAGGGAAGCATAAAGTTGTTGATAACTAATTTAGGGCTTTTGTGTTTGAGGGCGCTCATTTGTACATTGTTGTAGGGTTTAGTAGAGTTTAAATGTTTAAAAACTACCCCTTTTTTATTATTAGATGGTGAAAGATGTGGCTTTGTCAAATCGTGCGAAACATATGGAGTTATGGATATGGGAATGGCCTGATAATTTGAGAATTCTTTATAGCTATAACTATAACTATACTGTCATGTGAACATTTATAAGGTGCAAATTGTTAAACATTTAGGTGGCATACTTGGTCTATCAACTTATATTTCCTGGAGTGTTTCACGTATATGTCTTGTCGGTGTCTTTGGTCGATTTTGCGCAACGATAACACTATCAAACTTTTGCACTGTGGCTTGATATCAACTGGAGGCAACCAAAATTTTCTTATGAATTGTTTTTCTAAATAACCATTTCTTTGTTCCTTAGTTATCTAACAATTGTCAAGTTGTCTCAATAGAAGCGAGAGCACACATGGTAGTTAGATTAGAAACACTAACTCACTAGTCACTACAGCGTTTCCCTCTACCACTTTTGGTAAGTTAACACTTAATGGGATTGAAGAGATGAGAACTACTATCTTCCACACTGCTAAATACTTTACAATCAGTCTCGTTGACCCATAGTAGGCGGAACAACTACTATCACTCGGCTACTCCCAATTAGTTGCAAAAGCATAGTCTAGATTCTAGAAGTATTTACCCTAAGGCACCCTTTTTAGAAAAAGGAGAAAATCACTAAAGTACTGTTCTTTCTAAGTGGATTTTATGTGTACCATGCCCTGTTGTCAACAGCGGCTATAGCAACCGCTATAGCGCGCTACATAGCGTACGGATAGGATCCCGCTATTTGTGTTTTGCGATCAAATAGCGACCACTATCGCTTTTTTTTATTTATATTTTATATGGATATAAAATCGACCAAATAGAGTATTTTAGCTATTTTGGTGGTGTTTGCTTAAATTTTAATTGTATGTCAAACATTTCTTAGAATTTCTCCTGCCTTATCGCTAAATATGAAATAGCAGGCACTATTTATCGCTATTCGCTAAATAGCATATAGGTGGCTTGTCGCTATTTACCGCTATTCGCTATTGACAACTATGGTACCATGCCAGAAGCATCATAAATGCATAATAAACACACCCATACTTCAAATTGCATTTTGTTACCATGAAGATCAATCATACCCTCATAATAATCCCTTTCATATCTCTGCATTAGTATGTTAGCTTGAATTCAGATATTCCCCTAACACTATAACACCTATTTTATTACTGTTATTTCCTTGACCCTCACACTCCTTTCCATTATGCTTTTAATCCAATCAAATACTTTTGTAACGGTTTGTACCTTATCAACATTGTGTTGAACATGTTGTTGACTTGTTGCTCTCACTTTCTTGTCTTATTGTAAGTAGAGAACGTCTACATGTTCAAACCTTAATGAATACATAATCAACGTAATAATCGTTGGTTATAGAATCATGACTAAAGTAGTAGTCAATGATCGAATTATCTTCGTTTGACTTCATCCACAATCATTACTTCATTATCTCGTAAAGTATGGATTTTACTTTATTGATTTATTAAATATTGTAGTTTAACACAATTTCATACATCACTACTTTAGAGAAACATTGGATGAGGTTGTTTGTTTGGGTGTCTAATACATATTATAGAAATCATGAATCACAAAGCATTCGTAATTCATATCAACATGCTCAACATCTATTTCTAGCTCTATTAATTTGTCTAAAGCTAACTTCGCTAACTTCTGTAGTTTTGTATGAACATACGGATAAATACACAAGTATCTTCTAACCTACTTTAGTTGAGGCATGATATGGAAAATTTAATAGTTAGGGAGACTCTACTCTTGCATACATATTTTTCCCAATAGCAAGTTTGTAAAAACTTGCATAGCCTAGCCGATCAACGTGCATCTCTTTCTTTGACTAACTTTAAAATAAATTATAATTCAATATTTGATTCGAAATATAACTTAATTAAACAATATACTCACCATATTAATGTTCTAGGCCAAGGTTTCAAGGTGCTATCGGCAAACCAAATAATGCCTGGACTTATCTTTTGGGACTATTACAAGCATGTTGGTAGAATTGCCCAACACATCATACATCCATGTCATGTTATTTGTTTTTGATATCCTAAGATCTCTTTTAATTCAACCTTTCATATGCTATGAAAAAAGTAAACAAATGAACTTGCAAACATTTTTAAATAGTTAGAATTAACATTTCAAACGTTTAGATACTTACAACAATCCACAAATCACCAGTATACACTTCCCCCACTAATACAATCTAAATTTCCTCATGTACTCAAAACGACCTACGTATGTAATATGGCGGAATGTTTCTCAAGGGAGGTCCCCATGGCAGTAAAAAGTGTTCTACTGGTTTGCGCTCACTCTTTCTCATTCGTCGTATAGTCTGTGATTGGCAATTGGGTCCCTCACGGGTGGTAGAAGATGAAGAGACCATCCCTTCACTGAAGGCAATAGGTGTAACTAATTTGTTATACAATCATTTGATTGATGGGTGGGTGGAATGAATGTGTTGCATTAATAGGAATTGATATTGATCTTGAATTTTGGTAGTCAAAGTGAAATGCCGTGTTATCCATCTATGGAATTTTAAACTGTATAGGATATGCATATGTGAATGTATGATGTATAGTGAATTGAACTTTTCTTGAAATGTGTATGATGTATTAGTGATTTACACTTCACTTTATCACACATACAATCTCAAGTTTGTTTGCTGTACACATTACACAATAAAATTGAACATTTCTGTGTTAATTGTGATGTAGGATTTGATTGATAAAGCAAGGACAACTATAGTTGGGAACAGAGCATCACTACAAAGGTTGCAAACTTCCATGGGGATTCCTGTCATCAATGATTCTGATGATCCTGCTTATACAAACTTTAATGAGGTGATCTTATAGTAGATCTAGATTTTTAGTAGTGCAACAATGAAATTCAAAATAGATGCAAAAAGGTTTAACATAAGAAAATTGTTATATGTTCAAGTTTTCTTGGTTGTGTTTTCCAAGTGGTGCTTATAGATTTTGCACTATTTGCCAGTAAACAACCTAAATTGATAATGGCAAGAAATCTCATGACCAGCTCGAAAACAGTGATGGCAAGCTTTTAGGCAGGTTTATTCCAAAACTTTTAATAAAAAACATATGATTTTCATGATAATGCATAAAGTAACATGGAATATATATATATATATATATATATATATATATATATATATATATATATATATATATATATATATATATATATATATATATATTATATATATATATATATATATATATATATATATTTATTCATGGATGGATCTACTTAAAATCTTCCTCACTGTTATGCTTATGCGTGGTTGGTATCTGGGAGCTATAATCTTGCTACATTTCTTGTTTTGTCGGTCTTTCATGTTACGAATATTAAGTTGTTTGTGTCCTAATATGGAAAATCATTAAAAACAAAAAAAGGTTTTTTATTTGTGTTGTCATGTTTATCATGTTTGTATGCTATAAACAGGTTATTAATGAATGGGCCCAACAAGTCAGATCTAAAACAGGTACTTTCTCGTTATTGCTTAATTCTTTCGTTACCAGTGATGAAATATTTTGTAATGCCATGTTGAATATCGGAAGAAAATCTTTAATATACATTAATATATTGTAGGAGATGTGGGTCATGAAGATTCAGATTCAGAGGATATTAACAGAATGTTATTTTCAGCAATTGTTCAAGGTACTTAATGATTGATCATGAAATCGCATTCTTGATGTTGCAAGTAGCTAAGGCTATATGTGGTGTGTCATTTGTGCTTGTAAACCATGGGGCATGGACCTACTTCTGGTCTCATATTATAATCTTATTTGTAATTGTTATATATAATTTAATCAAAACTATCATTTTGTTAAGAAAAAATCTAAGAATCATCCGATTCTGGCAAAAATATAATCGCTTTGTGATAATTGTACTTTATTTTTGTTTGAAAACTTGTGTTTTGCAAATGTGTAGTTTTTTTATGTTTAAATATGAGAAAGTACATTAATATTCTATGTAAATAACTTTTTTATTCTATAAGGGTGTAAAATAAAAGGATATTAATTGAAAAATATGGATATATAGTGTAGTAGAGAATGCTAAATAAAGTTTATGTAATCACTAGAAAACAACCATCACCACTTATGAATATTTATTAAATTGATCATTCCTTGATCACTCCACTTAGTCTCATGTATGGATTCAGAGTCTTAAATACTTGCATTAGTGTTGGTTTTATACTATCAAAACCGTATCCTTTTATCCAAAAATCATTACTTTTATACCAAAATTAAAATGTTTTATCAATATCGAATCAAATATTTCATTGAATATTAATTACAAATAAATGTTAAATATTTTTTGAACGGATGTTAAATTGTTAACCATTTTGGTCAACTAAAAATCCAATTTCATATATAAGTCAATTTAGTCCAAGAATCATAAACGGAGCGCATTTACTAAGATTTTCGTTCAAACACAATTCAATAGTATTTAGAGTTAATCACACATGCCACGTCTGTTGTTTGGCAAGGTTGTTCGCTTGGGGTAATACTCCCCAAAGAGTCGAGAAGGGAAACGCGGAGTCTTTTAGTTTAAACACCCCTTAACTTTGATCATAGCCGTTTTGTTTGTAGCCGTCATTGTCCATGTTTGAGCAAAGTAACTTTTCATGAGGTTGTGATTTTAGTTTTGTAACATGGTTTCTATACATAATTTACTATAAAATAATATAATACGTTAGTGAAACTGGTACATAATAAGATAGTATATTCATATACAACATATAAATATATATTACATAAGGTGTGAACATGATAGTCTATAGTATATCGTCATGTATATTTACCAAAGGTATGATATTTTGTCATGTAAGAGGATTTGTAGTAGAAGTTTTTAATAATAAAATAAGCTACGAGATTCATATATAAAATCTCGTTTAAAGACAAGGGTGAGCTTTCTCACTATATAAAAAAGGACCAACGACGATGAAGGAGGAATATGAGCTAGCTTTAATTGAAGTAGGGGTGGAATCGAAGCGAAGTAGAGATAGAAACAAAAATATAAGATATGAAACAATAAACATAATTTGAAGATAAGTTCACACCGGACGATTTCTAGTTAAGTCATGATTCAAAATAGATGAAAGTTTTGGATTCAAGTCTCGAGGCTCAAGTCTCATATGTGATAAAAATAAATGGATGTTTCAAGTGGAACAGAGGATTTTCTCATCTAATGTAAGTTTCATTTTAAAATAATCTTAAATTTCATACTTAAGTAATAAAAATGATCAGATAAATCAGTGATTTGTTAATGATTCAATTATATAATTGTTCAAATAAAAAGTCGTTATATATAATATTAAATACAACACATTTTCATCACATCAGCTATAATGACGTACCAAATTACACTTTTGACCTCTAGGTTTTTATAAATTACACTTTCAACTTTTAAGCTTTGTACACTGTTGACCCTTGGGCGTTTTATAAATTACACTTGCAACCCATAAGTTTTTTTATAAAACCTTAAGAAATATTATTTTGACCCTCTCGAGTTTGTAAAGCTTTGGGTTTCGAGTTTGTAAAGCTTTGGGTTTATCCACCATATATTTCTACTTATATAAAATTAATTTCTTACGCTCTCATTTATGTACTTATCAATGTAAATTCGAGTTTGTTTACGTTTAGACATAAATTTTGTTCAAATACAAGCTGGATGTAGTATAATATATTTTTGTTTGACGATATAAATTTGAGTAACTCTACAAGCTAGAACAATTGTTGTCTATATCTTATCACGAGACGTATAACACCGTTACAACATGCAAGCATATTTACTAGTTAAGAGGGACAGGGAGATGATGATTATACTGATGTATAATATAGAGTTTTGGGAAAAATATAGATGATTTTCTTAATAAAATTGAAAGAAAAAGCCAACCACAACTCATCTACTTTTTATCCAAAATAGAACCCTAAAACCCCACCGATCGGCAAAGAGCATAACATCACACCGACAGATTCTCAGAGAAATTTCACCTTCAATGGAGCTAACACTCGATCAGCTGAAGCAATACGATGGCACCGATCCATCAAAGCCCATATACATCAGCATCAGGGGTCGCATCTTCGACGTCAGCACCGCAAAAGACTTCTACGGTCCCGGTGGCTCCTACGCCTTGTTCGCCGGAAAAGACGCAAGCAGAGCCCTAGCCAAGATGAGCAAGAACGACGAAGATGTCATCGGATCGCTTGATGGACTCACTGAGAAGGAGTTGGGTGTTCTCGCTGATTGGGAGAGGAAATTCGAAGCTAAGTACCCAATTGTTGGTTCTCTCTCTGCTTAATTCCATAATCGGTGTTATAACGTGTAACCCTAAGTGAAAGAAATTGAACCCTAATTTGATGTGTGTAAGTGTGTTACAGTCTCATAATTTGGGGAAGATGGTGTAATGGGTCTGAATCTTTCGGTTTGAATAAGAGTTGTGTGTCTTGTGGCTGTGTTTTAATGTTTTTAACTTTTTATTATCTGTTTGTAATTCATAGGTTGTGAACTTGTGATCTGAATGACACTTAGATATTGCAGTTTTCCAGTTTTTGCCTCTGATTTCTGAGATAAATCTAAATCTAACGAGTCAATTTCCAGTAGCTCATGAGTGGTTTGGGACTCGAGCTCGTTTAAGCAAACTGTAATCATATTTGGAGTAGGGGTTTGTAAACATCATTTTCATCTATCTTGTTAAACTTGCTTGAACTAGATACAATTGTCTTCATGATTGTGTAATTGACTATAATTATAGTTTGGTTGCTATGGTTACATTAATCCTTATTGCATTTCATGTTTTGATTCATTAATTTATTTTGTAGAGAAACTCGCTAGGATTGTATTTGTATTTAGTCTCTAGGTTAGATTGAAGTGGTATTAGTTTGTGTTAATCATCGTATTATAGGCTATATGATTGATTGACTTTAATCCAGTTGATTAATGTAATTGATGCACAAATTATGTCTAGGTAATTTGTAAGTTTGTTGATGAAATTGTCATATTAAGTGGTCGTTTGGTAGCCTCTTGATGATTTCGTTAAAATATGTTTGATTCACTTAAATTACACTTCTTAATGGTTCATGGAGTCTCGTAATGGGTAAGTTTCAGAAATATACTAAATGATTTAGACCATCTTTTATTCTGACTCCTCTTAGTGGCTCAGCATAAGATTGTCAAACCATCCGTAAGTGAGTGATTAAATCCCGGACTCAAAAATGAATATGTTGTCCTCAAATTGGTTTTAATTTCATGTTTAATCAAGGGAATTGCATAATAAAATCAATCAACCAAATAAGAAATTACATGTAAGCTTTATTATCAATACAACATGGTTGTCAATCCTTATAAACTCGACACTCTTACTTACACTAACTAATCTAATATGACTGCGAACACATTCTTTTGTTTTTGGTTGGGTGTTCAACACCATGTTGAACCAATGTGCTCAGGATATAATGTATAACATTTTTTACATTGATATGTAATCCTAGAAGATCGCACATCAAGCTAATATTCCAATACATGTTCAAACTAAGTTTGAGCATTTACCATAAGACTTTATGATAAGATAATTATCATTAGGTAAAATGATAACATACGAATCACGTCATATTGTTATTAATACATTTTGTGGAGTCGCATAAAATATAATGTTTATCAAGTAGTGCGTTTAATCTTATAAAAGAAAAAAGGCTTTCACTGCACTCTTGATGTCACGAACCATGGGTTATTAGTACAGTCAACGCCTAATATTTTCATTAAAATTTATTCAATAAGCTAGCTAGGAAGTGTGAGCTAATTGTTTCAGGAATGGAAGCTTTCACAATAGCAAGTCTAAAGGGATTTTAAATAACACTATATTTACGATTGAGGGATTACATCCTAGAGTAAAAGTCCCGGGACAAGAATGAAGTTTGTTGTTCCTAAAAGTAACCCAAATATACTAGCTAGGTTTTATCAAAAGAATTATATATTTTTGGGTGCGTTAAAAGAAGACTATAAGGCTTGTGAAAGGAAGTTGTTGGATTAGATCAAGCATTTAAATTGGGAGTTAGAACATAATATAGGAAGTGAACTTCTTGTTGGTTCAGAAAAAGAAGTTCAATCAACGTGCTAATCACAATTAGGGCTGTTGAAAGCGTTCTTTGCTCAGTATGAATTTGCTTAGAAAATGCTCGATCGAAAATTTGCTCGGCTGTAAACGAGCCATAGGCTTGGTTCGGTTTGTAAACGAGCTGACATGCTTGGTTCGGTTTGTAAACGCTCGAAACACGAGAAAAGGTCCGTTTGGTTCGATTCGACTCGTGAACAGTCTTAATCACAATTACGTGTTTCTAAACACTATAAGATATAATTTTTAAAGCTAAAGATTAAACATGCATTATGGATAAACCACTGAACCATTCTTGTAATTAACTCAATATTCTATTTTCATTTCTTTCTTATTTCAATTCCATTTCAATTTCAACCTTAGTTGAAAACCCTAAACCAGACGACAATCACCACCATCCCAATCCCCAAGACAGAGGATTGAAACGACAGCATAAACAAAAAACACGCGGGAAAACCAAAGCTTTTTTAGGTTTTCACTTTTCATTCACCCTTCAATCCCCCAATCTCCATCATCATCACCACCGATGGCACCCACAAAGCGTAAGACTAACACCAATGCAGAGACCACCTCCGATACCCACAAGACCACAAGGGTCACTCGAAGCTCCACTCGCCAAAACGCCCAACCGACCACGAACACGGTGGTTGAGGCTGCACCCCAGGCCAAAAAGGCTAAGATCGATTCTAAAGAGAAGAAGGAACCAAAGGCTAAAGCAACTGAAGCACCACCACCGGTGACTGATGGTGGAAATGGTTCTAAGACGGTTGTGATTGAGCACTGGTATGCTGTTTTTACCCTTTTTTTTGTTTTTGTTTTTGTGATTGAGTATGAATAGGAGTTGTTTTGTAGGATTAAAGCGGTTTCTATTTAAGTTATAGTGGTTTCACTGGTTTGTATGTGCTGTAACTACTGTTTTCTTGATTTGAGAGAGCTAGCTAAAAAAAAATAGGGGCATACCCGGTGCTTGATTTAGTTTTTACACTTTGCATAGGGTCCAGGGAGGGGTTAGGGTTAGATCACGCGATTTGATGTACACAGTTTTACCTTGCACAAATGTTTCCTATGGGTTGAACCCAGACCTTAAGGCCATAAAACAACAACCTTAGCGGTTGCTCAAAGCCCGTCAGAAAAGATGAAGTAAAACTTGAAATTTAGAGCGTGTAGAAGTTTGATATTCTTTGCATTTTCCACCAACCAAAATCAGTGCCATTGAACTTTTCGATCACAGTCTTCCCGTCTTCAGCCATAATAGCAAAACAGAGATAAAAACCAAAAGAAATAGGCACACTGAACAGTTGATAACCAATCAACAAAAGAATAGACAAAACCAGATCTGGTACTTCCAACCAAACCCTAGGCGGCGGCGCAGAAACCTCAGGTGACGGCGGCGACGGCAGAAACCCTAGGCGGCGGGCTGCGCATAAACCCTAGGCAGCGGCGGCTGAGCAGAACCCTAGGCGATTGCGGCTGCGGCGGCAAAACCCTAGGCGGTTGCGGCGGCGGCGGCAGAAACCCTAGGTACACGGCGGCGTGTTTCGTACGAAATCTTCAAGAGCCTGATGCTCTGATACCAGTTGTTAGGTATCTTTACGCAGCGGAATTAAACACAAAACACACGTACGCACACAAAAGCAATAAGAACACTAGAATTTAACGTGGTTCGGTCGGTGTGACCTACGTCCACGGGTTGCAACTAGGTTTTTTTTTTATTTGCTCAGTACAAAGATTACAATGCATGACATGGATATATATAGAGACTAATTAGGGTTAACAACGTAATGAACAAGAAAACTTAAACATGGGCCCAAGCCCAAAGCCTTCACAAACCCAACAAGTTCCACATATTCATATTGGTTTATGTAAAAAGTTGTTCAACATGATATGCAACAGTACATAGAAAATAGTTTGAAAATACATGCTTTCAATGCTCTATGTCTAATACCATGCTATAAAAAGGCTTAAATAATAGATTGACACACGCTTTTATTGTTTAAAATTTTCTTATCTTTGTATTTCAGCACTCAGTGTAAACAGTTTAAAATAAGGGCTGTTAAGGTGAAGACTGATTTGGAGAGTGCTATATCTGGCATTAATGTGCTTGTCAACCCAGAAAAGGTATTCCTAGTAATACATGATTTATTTTTCATCAAACTGTTTTAATTTCTATGTGAAATTATTTGCATGCATTCTGTTATGCCTTGAATCAGGCAATCAGCATAACCCGTAATTTTTTTCTTTTGCTGAATTGATATATGTATTCTTCTTTATTTTACACCTTTATGTTTTCATTTTTTCTGGAAAAGTCATCTAAATACATAATTTTTTACTTATCGATGACTAATAGATCACATTACTTGGTTTCCTTTCATTGCAGCCAAGAAGAGGATGTTTTGAGGTGCGTGAAGAAGGTGGCAAGAAGTTTATCAGTCTTCTGGTAATCTCATCCCAGATCTAAGTTGTTGCTTTCTTTAAATCAATTTTTCTTAAATGAACTAGTCAGTGCTACAAATAATATGCTTATTTTTTCTTGCCTTTATTAATAGTTGACCAGCTGATGTTCTTTACTTTGTAAAGTCACAAAGTAGAGTGTGTTGGGTCAACTTAATTATTGACCCGGATAAAGCCACGTGATTAATTATGGAACTTGCATGGAAGCAATAGATAATTATGTTTATCTTATCTAGTTATTATCTAGTTAGCTTATGTTTATCTTTTGTTTGAATTTCAAGTACGTGAGTCGGCAACTTGCATTGCAAGTTTATTGGTCTTTAAATAGGATAGAAAGTCTTTTGTTTATGTATGAGTTTTCTTCCAAGTTATTAATAAGAAAAAAGACGTCGTGCGGGATTGTCCTCCCCACAAAGATTCTAGTGTTCGTGTTCTTTGATCCAATTGAAACCATCAGTTGGTATCAGAGCGTACCAGGAGATCGAAGAGAAGTTCGAGCTGCGATTCGCTAACACCGTTCACAAAAACCTGGGAGCTCCTGATCGGTCGAGAAGGATTCGGTCACCTAAACAAATCGTGTAGGGTTTGTTTATTTGAAAGAAACATGGCTGAAGAACAACCGGCTAACAATGTGTTGGCTAACACTCAACGTGATTCGCACAGTGTCTCAATCCAATGCCCAAAGTTAACCAAAACCAATTATCCGGTTTGGTCGGTGATGATGAAGACCGTTCTGTCGGCAAATGGATTACAAGGCACGATAGATCCTGTGACTGGCGCTGCTGCTAAAGAAAAGGAGAAGTTTACAGCCTTGGCGATGATCTTCCAATCCATACCCGAGGAGATGATTATGCAAGTATCAAAGTATAATGAACCAAAGGATGTATGGGAAGCTCTACGGGTGAGGTTTCTTGGGGCTGATTGGGTTCAAAAGGACCGAATCCGAATGCTTCGGTCTAAACTTGATGCACTCAAGATGAAAGAATCTGAAAGCATTGATGATTTGCTGAGAAAATAACTGCCGTTCAATCAAAATAAAAAACGTTGGGTGCTGAATTAGAAGACGAAGTCGTGATAAACAAGTTCCTTGCTGCCATGCCAGACATACTTACCAATTGTCTCGACAATCGAGCAGTTTGGTGAAATAGAATCGATGATAATCGAAGAACTAGTTGGGCGATTGAAAACGTACGAAGAAAGAAACAAGTTTAAGCACGAGAACGAGGACACACAAAGTAAACTGTTGTTTTCCCAAAATGAGAACTTAAGAAAACAAAACATTGGAAAGGCCAAGGACAAAACAGTGATAAACGTGGTCAAGGGAGAAATCAAAACAACAATCAAAATTATCGTGATCAAGACGGTCAAGGCCGGGGAAGGGGTCGAGGCCGTGGTGCAGGTCGTGGTCGTGGGAGTCGAGGAGGACCAAACAATCGGGATCGAGACATGTCTAAAGTAACATGTTACCGATGTGACAAGACCGGCCATTATGCTCGAGATTGTTGGAGTCGAAAGAATGAAGAATCAAACATGGCAGAAGCTCAACCACAAGACTCTCAATTTCTTATGGCAGCCCCATGGGAAAAGATGAAGATTACATCTTCCTCAATGAAAATAAAGTTCAAGCGAAACAATTCAAAATAGAAGATGGTGTGTGGTACTTGGATAATGGGGCTAGCAACCACATGACAGGTATGAAATCTTACTTTTCGGAGCTTGATGAACGAGTCCACGGTAGAGTCCGTTTTGGTGACGGTCCATGGTTGAGATAAAAGGAAAAGGTTCGATTGTGGCTGAATGTAAGAATGGTGAGCAAAAGGTAATATTAGACGTCTATTATATACCCGATCTATGTACTAATATACTTAGCATTGGGCATTTTGATGAAAGGGATGCAAGGTAATGATCCATGATGGATCGTTGTGGTTGTACGGGCGTGATAAGAACTTACTCTTAAAGGTACCGAGGTCACAAAACTGGTTGTATAAGACCCGATTAATAGTTGGGTTACCTGTTTGTTGGCAACACATCTAGAAGAACAAGAGTGGTTATGGCACGCTCGTATGGGCCACATTAACTTCGAGTTACTACACCATATGTTGAGCAAAGGCATGATACGGGGGGTGCCGATCGTGAAGAAACTAAATCAAGTTTGCAATGCGTGTACGATCGGGAAACAACACTGAGCTAGCTTTCCCCACTGAAACTATGTACAAGGCCTCTAAACCATTAGAACTTGTACACTCTGATATATGTGGGCCGATTACACCGATGACTCTTGGTGGAAATCGATATTTTTTACTATTTATTGATGACTTCAGCAGGTACACGTGGGTTTATTTTATTAAATCCAAAGATGAAGCACTCTCTGTGTTCATAAATTCAAAAGGTTGGTGGAAAAACAAACCATGCATCCGATTAAGACGTTAAGAACCGATCGAGGCGGTGAATTCACCTCCAAAGAGTTCAACGTTTTTTGTGCTAAAGGAGGAGTAAATCGCCATCTTACAGCTCCCTACTCCCCTCAACAAAATGGGGTAGCCGAGCGTAAGAATAGGACAATTTTAGGCCCAACTCGAAGCTTGCTGAAAGGTATGAACATGCCACAAAATCTATGGGGGGAAGCTGTTCGACACGCGGTTTATTTGCTGAACCGAGTAGCAACTAAAGCTCTTACAAATCAAACACCTTATGAAGTTTTGAGAGGCAGAAAACCTAATCTTTCTCACGTAAAGGTCTTCGGTTGCTTATCACACGTAAAGATTCCATCTCAAAAGCTAGCAAAACTTGATGATCGAAGTCGAAAAATGGCACATTTGGGAAGCGAGGAAGGCACGAAAGCTTACCGGTTTTATGACATCAAAGCCAGGAAGATCGTAGTAAGTAGAGATGTTATCTTTGAGGAAGCAAAGAAGGAGAATGGGATGATCATATAACGCGATCAGGTACTGGTCTAGATGTATGGACAGATTTTGTCATCGAGTTTGAATCAGGATTGAACGCTGATATGGAAATACCATCAGAGACGAACCAAGCAAACAACACACCAGGTCTAGCAACAGAACCTGGGTCAAGCAATACCAGTGAATTACAAAACCCAGGCTCCCATACTGAAACCTACTTTTCAAGAAACATTAAGAAGGTCAAGCAGACAACATGTGACACCTAGAAATTACAGTGACTTTATCTTAGATGAGAGAATTCATCAAAGCAACTTTACACAGCGTCATGATGAATTAATGCTACAAGATGAAGACCCATTAGCCATAATTAATGAACCTGCCAACTATCAAGAAGCTATAGAAAACTTAGAGTGGGAACAAGCTATGAGAAAAGAAATAGATGCAATTGAAAAAAACCAAACGTGGTACTTGACTAACTTACTTCCCGGACAAAAAACCATTGGACTAAAATGGGTTTTTAAGCTAAAACGGGATGCAACAGGTAGGGTGATTAAACACAAAGCTCGCCTAGTAGCCAAAGGCTACATACAAAAAACATGGGATTGATTACGACGAGGTATTTGCCCCAGTTGCAAGGATGGAAACAGTCCGACTTATCCTAGCAATAGCCGCTCAACTAGGATGGAAAGTTCAACATTTGGATGTCAAATCAGCGTTCTTAAACGGGGATCTAAAAGAGGTAGTATATGTCGATCAACCAGACGGGTTCATAAAGAAGGGAAAGAAATGATGGTGTATCGGTTAAACAAAGCGCTCTACGGCTTGAAACAATCTCCACGAGCTTGGAATCAAAAGTTAGATCAAACGTTGAAAGATCTCGGATTCACACGATGCCCACAAGAACAGGCTGTATACACTCGCAACAATGAAAATACAATACTTATTGTTGGTGTTTACGTGGACGACTTAATTGTTACCGGATCCGATGATCGTGACATTAAATTCTTTATTAATCAGATGGAGAAAATCTTTGACATGAGCAATCTAGGATTACTTTCATACTATATAGGTATCGAAGTAAAGCAAGAGAATCAAGGAATCTCCTTAAAGCAAAGTGCATATGCCAACAAAATTCTCGAAGTAGCCGGGATGAAAGAATGCAATACATGTAAAATTCCTATGGAACCTAAGTTGTCTCTAACTAAAGAGGAAGAAGGGCCGGTTAAAGATGAGGGTTATCGAAGAATCATTGGTTGCTTACGATATTTGGCTCACACAAGTCCCGACTTGAATTATGTTGTCGGGTATGTAAGTCGTTATATGGCAGCTCCTAAAGAAGCACACTGGAGGCAATGAAGCACATATTACGGTATATACAAGGAACCAAGGAATATGGGATTTATTATGCTAGAGGAGGCGAGTGAGGGCTAACCGGGTATAGCGATAGTAGCTATACGCCGGATCGTAATGATGAAAAAAACACGAGTGGAATGGTGTTTTACTTTGGAAACAACCTGATTACTTGGTCAAGTCAAAAACAACAAACGGTTGCATTAGCATCTTGTGAAGCAGAGTTTATGGCCGCAACCTCGACTGCATGTCAAGCTATGTGGTTGCAAAACGTATTGAAGGAGATAACTGGTGGAATAAGAAGATAGTGAAGCTTAAAGTTGATAATCGATCAGCTTTGGAGTTAATGAAAAATCCCGTGTTTCATGGTCGGAGTAAGCATATCGAGACGAGATGTCATTTTATAAGAGAATGTGTCGAGAATTAGAAGATCGTGGTGGAACATGTGAGCGGGGAGGAGCAGAAGGCAGACATATTGACCAAGGCACTACCAAAGTTGAAGTTCCTAGAGATGAGAGATCTCCTAGGAGTAAAACATTTGACGGATACGGGTCAAAAATTAGGGGGGTGATTGTTGGGTCAACTTAATTATTGACCCGGATAAAGCCACGTGATTAATTATGGAACTTGCATGGAAGCAATAGAGAACTATGTTTATCTTATCTAGTTAGTTTATGTTTATCTTTTGTTTGAATTTCAAGTACGTGAGTCGGCAACTTGCATCGCAAGTTTAATTGGTCTTTAAATAGGATAGAAAGTCTTTTGTTTATGTATGAGTTTCGTCCAAGTTATTAATAAGAAAAAGACGTCATGCGGGATTGTCCTCCCCACAAAGATTCTAGTGTTCGTGTTCTTTGATCCAATTGAAACCATCAGAGTGTGGTCTACTTATCCACATAAAGTTGTATTTTAATACATATCTTCTTCGTTAGTTCCTTTTTGAGCTTCATTGGTTTATTCAAAGTGTGATAGTATATGTTATAGGTGTTTGTTTTTTTAGTATTTCATCATCTACAGAAGTCCCATATTCAGTGTCTCACATAAATTTATACAAATGGCATTATTGACCCATTACTTACTAGTAGGTTGATTTGAGTTGGCGTTTTATCTCAATTGTGGGTCCATTCTGTCAATGGCACAAGGTTGAGCCTGGTCCTAGGCGCAAGTTGTTTAAAAAGCAAGGGTTCTTAAGCTAGGTGCACAATATTAAGTTACCATTTTTAGGAGTTTAGATGTGTTTTAGGCTTGTTTACGGCTAGCATAGGTTGGTTCCAGGACATTTTTGGATGTTTTGAGACCACTTTGCCTGGAATTTTCAGAATTTGCTAGAATTTGTAGGATTTGGTTGGAATCTGGGAATCTCACCAGAATCGCGCCTGGACTGCCACAAGGTGCTGTTCTTGGGCTGCGTCTGAGCGCCTGGGCGAGTGCCTGTGCTTTTGATAACATAGTTGTGGGTCAAATAAGAATTATATAGCTAAAAGATGAAGTTGTCTGACAGGATTAAAGTTGTCTTGCAGAAAACCTCTTAAATCGCTTTATATGATGATTAAGATTATATAATATTGTTTTTTTTACATAACATAACATGCTACTAGTTTGTTATATATTTAATAACCGGAAAAGTGACATATTTGTAGCCCGCAACTGAATTTAACTAGTTACCAAACCTGCTTTACTTACTCTCTGAACAGTTATCTGCATTACAAGATCTTGATCATAACTCTTTAATATCTTAAACTTGTGAATGTATCGCAAAGCGTTGTTGCAGCATGGAATCTAAGATTTATCTTGTTTGTTGCGTACAGGATATGAAACGACCATTTGCACCAATGAAGGCGTTGGACATGGATGCCGTCATATCTGACATCATTGACCAGATTAAATGATCTAAGGGGTCACACATGCATGTATTCTAAGTGATTACTTGAACCTGCAACGATGCATCTATTTTGATCTATGTTTCTTAGGAAACAAGGAAACCTTCTTTTGTAACCAAATGGGAATGTCTTTCAGGTGTGATCTGTTGCTTGCTAGCCACTCTTGTTTATCTTGTAATGTAAGTTCAAATTCAGTTGCTGAAATTGATGCTTTTGAAGGGTTTTTAAAGAAGTTTCAATTTTGATTTTAGGGTGGTGTTCATTACAGAACCAGTTATTATGAGCAAAACTAACAAATCTAAATCATTGTTTGAGCTAAAGTTATTGGTTCTTTAAATTGTTGACAAGTTAGAAAGCATTACTCATAACTCAAATGAACATTAAATGGGTCAACTCGAACCATGACATGAACACAACAAATGAACAAACAAAACAAATGAATAGGTGTGTGTGGGTTAGAGTTGTTTCTGAAACAAATAAATAAATGGATCAGGAATAGGTTCGCTCTAGGTTGTGCCCATGACACCTAAATTGTTACTGATCAATTATCTTCACAATAAGATGCACCTGTATATAAATACTAATATATTGTTTTTAGACTTTACAAGTTCAACTAATTAAGAAATATAACAGAACCTAAAACAAACACATTTAAAGGTAAATGGGTCGGTAAATGGGTAAGTGGGTCAAGAGGTCACCTCTGTTCATAACCATTTTAATGTGTCTAGTAATAAATATTCCATATATTAGATATGAAGAAACTGCTTATGCCAAAGATAATCTAACATCTACTGTAAGTTTTATCCATTCTTCAATGATGTTCATTAGATTAATTGTGTTCTCTTCTGATGGTCAAAGTAAAACAAAGTTTATTAAAGACAATTAGAGTCAAAATATCTAGAAGGTTTGCAAATAAATTGAGTACCTGAAGATATTTTCCATCAAATAGATATCTTCCACCTATTTTGTATTTGATTTGAATCACACAAAATGAATACATATAAACACAAATAGGACGCATCTTCGGTAATTCAAACACTTTCATTTTGGCATTACATTAAACACATAGTTTTCATCAAAAAATCTATCCTTCAAATCAACCATTAACATCACCTTTGTATGTTTCACCTTACCTACAAATACTTTAAATCATACAAACTTACACAAAACGATGATAATCAAAAATGCAAAGAGAGATGCAAATCTAGTGTTCTCTAAAGTCCAATAAGACAAATCGTCATATTTTTCCTTCCTTTTGTTTATCCATTAAATTTTTAACAAGAACGTCATTTAAGTATTTGTGAATTTTATGGCTATTTTAAAGCCTTGTAGCTCTCCCTTTAGATGTTGTATGATGGAGCCACCCTTAACTCATATATTTGTCTTCAAACAATCAAGTTCATCTATAACTCATAATAGTTTTATGTGGGACCATTAATTATACTTAAGTCGTAATCACTATTATTAAAATAGGTCATGGAAATTTCTGATACCTTTGTGAAGGCTCCATACTAATTCAATCATTATATTCAAAAATACTAATTTCAATAACAGACGTTCTCACACATAATCAATCTCATACAAGTATTAACAACCACACTAGGTCATTTTAACACACACATATGACTGAACACAAGCATAAAATCATAAATATATGTCATGCATTCATCATATCATCTTGCAACAAGATAACTTCTAATATATAATCTCACATAACTAAGTTCTTGATATTGTCACGAGACATGTAACTATAGCATTATTGATTTATTTTATGTTTTTACATTATCTTACCTTTAATTATTAAAAAAAGCGAGAATTTAAATATTCTTTTAACGATGAATGCATACACCTTCGTAAAATCTACTTCTAAGATTCATACAGTGTCTATTATATAACTTAAACCTACACCGTTAATATAACTAAATTTCAGGTGTCACTAAACCAAAGACGATAGTGTATCACAAAGCACTTAGATTAACGAAAACAATGGTGTTGAGTGGGATCATTGCCAATACAATACACCCACGCAACTTCTAGATGAGGTCCACACACACAATGGCACAATAATTATCATCAACGGTCAAGATCACATCTCATGAGGGCTCTTTCATATGATCATCATCCAACGGTCCATCTTATTGCGCGTAATTAACGAGAAGAAAGTAGAACACACAGCATTTAGTCGGTCTTCTTCTCCACTCCCTGCTAAAAAGCGCCTCCCCCCTTTCTCTCTGCCCCTTTCTATCTTTATTCCATTTCTTGATTCATTCAAACTGTATCCAAATCCCCCAATTCATCTTTGATTTCATCAAATTTGCAATTGATTCAAGTTTCTTGAAACTTTGATTGAAACATACGTATACCCTTTGTGGTAGATCAAGTTTTATTTTTTTGATTTTCCCACCAAAAATGTCAACAGCCCTTAATCCCTGCAATCATCTTTCGGATTACAAGCAGAGGTATGGCGTAAAGGGGTTCAATTTGATCCAAAAGTGGGTCAAAACAAGCCCTTATGGAAAAACCCTTGTTGGAAGATCGAAATCTGAGATACCCAGATGCAGTTTTTGTTGTGGGTATGAAGGTAGATTGTACATCTGTTTGATCTGTTCGTCAATGTCTTGTTCTTTATCACCTGAATCGAATCACGCCCTTTTGCATACGAAAACTCAGATTGGTCATGAGATTGCAGTCGATGTGCAAAGATCTGAGCTGTATTGTTTCGCTTGTGATGATCAGGTGTATGATCCTGATTTTGATCGGGCTGTGATGTGTGAGCAGATTGTAGGGTTAGGAAATGGGAATCTTGAAGGGGTTAGATCTAGTAATAAGAGGAAAAGATTGAGTTTTGAGGTGGGATTGAATTCAGATTTCAAGAATCTGAAAAGGGTTGTTGTTGGTGGTGGTGGTGGTGAGTGGGATCATGGGCGGAGGTTGTCGAAATCGTGTTTTCCGGTGGGGTTGAGAGGCTTGAACAATTTGGGGAACACTTGTTTCATGAATTCTGTGTTGCAAGCATTGCTTCATGCTCCTCCTGTTAGGAATTACTTTCTTAGTGGTAGGCATGACAGGGATTCTTGCAGGAAAACCTCGTCCGATCGGTTTTGTTTGTCGTGTGACATTGATGTCATCTTCTCTGCAGTGTTTTCCGGCGATCGGGCACCTTACAGTCCAGCTCAGTTTCTATACAGGTCTTTGCCATTTCGTTGTTATTATGTGTTTCATGATCTGTTCAATTGACATTTGCTATTGATTTGCTGTTCTTGATCACATTTCAATAATGCATGATCTCATAAGAATATTAGATGCAGTGGTAATGTTTGCAAGTAATTTGATGATATTTTGATCTCATAAGCTGGTACATTTGTTTGTATATGTCCCTTAAGTCCTCAAAAGTCAAAAGGAGGTGATTTGACTTTTGAGATCAAATGGATTAGCTTTATCTGACTTTCAGTTACTAATATGACACATTTTGGCTTTCTTGTTTTGATTGAAGCATTTAGTTATTATAATTTATATAGATATGAAAGTTGTCTGATATTGACTTGGATAATGACTTCTGACGCTGTAAATCTACCGTTGTACGCGTGCTTTTATTTGTCTAAGTGAAGATTATTGATTCCCTGAGTTTGAATCCCTTGTCTTTCTAAATGTTGCTTGTTTGACCATTAAGTCAACAGTTTTATTTTTTGTGGGAATACATACTTTATACTTGAGTATCATATTTGCTGATTTTAGCAGTGTTTCTTGAGATCAAACTTCTTTTTCTTGATCACTTAACATGAGCTACTCGTGTCTTTGCTTCTTCTGTAATGGTGTTTGGATCCTGGTTTTGGTACTGATAATATATTTGTCAAATATATGTTTCTTGTTGCAGTTGGTGGCGGCTTTCAGAAAATCTTGCTTGTTATGAACAGCAGGACGCTCATGAATTCTTTATGTCGGTGCTTGATCGGATCCATGAGAAAGAAGGGAAACAAGAAACACAATTAAAGGTAATTTTGATGCCATTATACAATCGTATTCATATATTCGAATTCTTTCATGGTGCTTGCAAATTCGGGCAGTTATTCCAATAGAAAGATCACAAATTTTTCGGGTTTTTGAGGATCAAATTTGTGTCGGATACTGATAAACGAAAAGCGTTTTGTTCTTACACAGATAACGGAGATTGCCATTGTGTAGTTCATAGAACTTTTTCGGGGTTATTAAGATCAGATGTTACTTGCACAACTTGCGGTTTCACATCCACGACTTATGATCCTTGTGTTGATATATCTCTTGATTTCAATACAAACTTTGACCATATCTCCCCTAACAAATCCCAGAAGTCAACTGATTTGGGAATATCGACTCTCAGTAGCTGCTTAGACCTCTTTACAAGACCAGAAAAACTGGGGTCTGACCAGAAATTATATTGCCAAAAGTGTCAAGAACGACAGGAGTCCGTGAAGCAAATGTCAATCAAAAGACTCCCATTGGTGTTATGCTTACACGTGAAGCGATTTGAACACTCGTTAGTGAGAAAAGCATCACGAAAAATCGACCGGCATTTGCAGTTCCCGTTCTCCTTGGATATGACACCTTATGTTTCATCATCAATAGTGAGAAAAAGATTCGGGAACAGAATCTTTGCATTTGAAGGTGATGAATCAGAATTTTCAACAAACTTTGAGGTTTTTGCGGTGATTACTCACTCGGGTATGCTTGAATCGGGGCATTACGTGACGTATTTGAGGTTAAATGAGCAGTGGTACAAGTGTGATGATGCATGGATCACTGAAGTTGATGATGAAGTAGTTAGAGCATCACAGATTTACTTGGTGTTTTATGTTCAGAAACCGAACCCCGGCCACAAGTCCAGTGAGGATATTGGTTGTCATCTGCGATCTTCACCGTCTGGCGACTCATTCGTGTCGATTGCGGGTTGCTGCTGAAATGGTGGAATTGGTTTGTTTGGATGAATTGGTGCAGAATAAGGTCTCCAATGGGTTGCATTACTGGGTTTTTTGGCTGTTGACTGTCTTGTCTGTCTGTACAGTAAAATTCTTTTGTTGAGAGGGTGGTTTTTACCCAACTGAAGACTTGCTGTTTTTTGCAGTTCTTCCAAATTGATGATTTGATTATTTATTAATTTTAATCAAATTATTATATCAATTCTCTCTCTTTTTTAGAAGGTTTAAGTAAAAGATATCAGCAAATGCTTATGGTTTAAAGCTAAGTTGATTCTACAGTTTGGTGCTTGAAACATATCGTGCAAACCAATTTAGTCAACAGTTTGGTACTTGAAACATGTCTGTGTACACACAGCCAAACAGTGGTACTTCATTATTTATTTACCTTTTTCGTATGTGGAATACAAGGGTATGCGTATGGTATTATATGTATTCATGAACCGTTTTTATTATTTAAAAAATGTTAATACAAGCTAACATTGATGAAGATAAGCTCGTTTAATTGTCTACTGCTATAATCGTTGGTACGACCAACCCATCAAACTCAACTTGTCAAGTTTCTCGTCTCTGAAACTAAAGTTAGCGGTTTGACTTAAAATTCTAATCGAAACCACCATAACCAAACTTCCACTCGTACCGTACAACATCAACAGTTAAGGTAATCATCATTTTACAGCTTTAAGTTAAATTCTGTTCATATACAAATATCATTTACCAAAATTGCACAAACGAAAGCAACAGTTCTGCAGAATTGAGAACGTTGAATTAGAGTTGCGTCACTTGTTCTGCTGTTCCATGGCGTCAAATACTAAAGATTTAGAAGTCCTATATTCATAACCTAACTACTATGATCTAAGTAACAAAAATTTTATTTTGAATCTGAAAATAAAATACCAGTGGTGAAACGACAATAAAATATCAATGAAACGGCAGAGTGTTCTTTTAATTAACAAACAAACAAAAGCAACTCCAAACAATTTCACTATAAGGCAAACAACATTAGCAACAAAAGATATGGTCACATATGTTAAATAACCGTCTGAACTTGCAACAATATATGATGAAAATAATAATAATAATAAATTGTAACTACTTGTAAGCCTCACAGTTCCAAAAACTCATTTGCATCTTAAAAAAATAATATTTAAAATGAATAAGAGTTTCTATTTGATATTTGATACCTCATCTGCAAAAATGATGAACTTCAGATGTGATAATAAACATATTTTCCCCTCCAATAGGTCAAAATTGAATAGAACCTGATGATTTGAAAATTTACTTTTTCTTGGTTCTAAATTTGTCTTTGAGCAAAGTAAATTGCTTTTTGCACTGGTTAACCGTTTTACCCGGAACAGCAGCCGCGACCCGCTCCCATCTCTGGTTAGCTTCCTTGGGGAATGTTTTCAGAGCTTGAATCAGTGCTGTTACTTGAACTACAGACCATTCATCTTGATCCAAACTCGCACCGTTTTCTACAACTTCATCTGTATTTTGGCTAAGGTTTGCAGAAACCTTAATTGTCTCTGTTTTATTTTCTTCCTGAGTTGTGATAGGAGATGAAATCGGCTGTGCCGGTTTCTTTTTTTCAAGAAGTGAATCAAATGCCTTTGTGGAATCGGGTTTTTGAAGAAGAACAGTTTTTGTTGCTTTAATGATCTCGTCTACATGGCGGTGGGTACCAATGTAATCTGATATGACTTCCCACCTTCTAGCAGTTCCTTTAGGGTATTTCATAATCCCTTTTCTTAAGAGCTCAATCTCTTCCTTCCCCCAAGGTTTCTCCTTTTTCTGTTTAGGAACATTTCCGTTAACTTTTGCAGGCCCATTGTATTGACTGTAGCTTGAAATATAATCTTTTGCAGAAGGATCCAAGTTATTAAGCGCCTTCTTGAGAAGTTCAGCCTGCACAGATTCCTCTTGTGTTTCCATGTCATCACATAGGTTTTTTAGTTTCAAAATGTCTAGTGACATGCAGAGGTTTTCAACATCATCATGATTAAGATTAAGCAAATGCTGAGTTACCACATTTGTGGATACGGTTCGAAGACGGGTACGTTCTTTACGTAATAATTTCTTTTCTTTTTCTTTTATTTTCTTCTGAAGTGCAGCAGCTTCTGCAGCTTGTTTTTCAGCTTCTTCTTTCTTACATCTCTCTTCTTCTGCAGCTCTAGCGGCTTCTTCTTCTTGAAGTTTTTTGGCCATAAATTTGGCTTCTTTTTTCTTTTGTTTTCAGCTTTTAACATTTCTTTTCTTTTTAAAACTCTAGGATCTCTTTTATAAGCATTGTCAACAAGAGATCTTATTCTTGCATATTCTTCTTTTCTAGCTTTCTCAGAAAGCTTTGCATTCTGTCTTTCCATCCATCTTTTATGGTCGCGTGACTCAGCTTCCTCAAGATCATACTCATCAGCATGTGGGAATTCCCTCCAACTTTTAAAACCATACCAAAAGTCATAAAACAAATCGACATCATTAAGTGGAGTATTTTCATCACCTAATAAAGGTGTCGGTTGGGTAACAGACCACCGTCCATTTCTCAAAAAAGCAGGCCCAAAAACCTTAAAGAAATCTTGTGGACCACAATCAGTTGGAATTTCATCTCAAACTCATCTGTGGAATCAAAAACCCTTCTTTTAGCAGGATCAATTAAAACCTCATACGCTTCTTGAATTGCCTTAAAATGGTTCTCAATCTCATCTTTTTTCGCTTGTTTAGCAGCTTCAGTTTCTTCTAAAAGAAGAAGAGCAGCCTGTTTGTCTGGATGATGTCTTAAAGCTGTATCACGGTAGCTTTTTCTAATTTGTTCATCGGTTGCTAAATACCTTAAGTTACCCAAACCCAACAATGCATAATGGTCTTGTTGGTTGGCTCCATCACCAGACTTCTTTTTACCTTGCTGCTGCTATATGAATCAGATGATTGCATATACTCCGGTTCTTTGTCTTTGGTGAAATTTTCATCATTGTCTTCTATGTTTTCGCTTTTTTTTCATCCGTAAAACAACCACACAGTTTGAGCGCCACCTCATGAAAAGAATGACCAGCAGGTTCAAAGCGTGAAGCTTTTACAGGAAAACAATTTGACGAAACATGAATTTCTTCTCCGTTCAAAAGCTCATTGAATAGGTGATTTGGAGAATGCTTGTTTGAGCTGTCATAATTACAGCAAATCAAGCACCCACAGCTCCAAACTACACAGAAATAAGTACAAAAAATAACATAAGAATCTAAATACATAAGCTACATAAATTTAAAATAAAGAAACATACGTGCTTCATGAATCATATATCTATCAAATAATACTGATTATCTCTAAATCATCCACCTTGCTGGTTTAATATAACAATTTGCGATCTCTACGAAATCTCCAAAGCATCAATCGTGCTAAATTTGGGGGTGTAATTACTAATTAATGGAAGCCCACTATTCGAACAGTTTAACCGACAAACCAAACAAAAAAAACGAGACCATAATGCTTTCAACAGGATAAATAGAACCTAAATACGACAGACGATGAGTCCTAATGTAAGCCCACTGTTCGATCCATGCCATTTATACACGATGACACAACTTATGGTGATGTTGCTATTTGCAAAGTAGAATGAACAAGTAACAAGTATAACATTCATACATTGGGATGATTAATGCTTGTGTTAATATGAAAAAGTTAACACTGTGTTTTGATTACCTGATATGGAGCGAAGGCGATGAAGCTGCGCAGAAGAAAAGATGGAATTAGGGTTTGTAGTGAAGGAAGGAGAGAGGCTAAATTGCAATTTTGAGAGGAGATTTGTGGTTTAGGGTTGACTTATATATCTTTATGGACTTTTCATTGTGGTTACGGCATCAGAGTTAATTAGATTTTTGAAAATTAATCCAAACTATTTAGGTTAATCGGTAATTATTTATACTGTTAAATTTATAGTTTTTATTTTTTTCTCAAGATCAATCCAATAACGTAGTAATCAAATACTTGTATTTGACTTCACTCGTAATAATGATTATAAATGAACTTAAAAACATACAAAAGAAATTGAGTAAATCGAGTGTCGATTTATGATTATTATGTTGTTAAGATTATCTTTAGCAACTAAATGAAAACTAAGGTTTCGTTAGTCATATTGTTAAGAAGGATTGTCATCAACTAATTAATTATAGTTTAGATTATTATAGCATATAATTTGTTAAAAATTTAATTAATGCAAATTATGAATTAATGATTTATGGGTGGATAATAATTTGTATATATAACTTTACTAAAAACACTCTTAACTCTCATATTTTTCACTTAATTTTACTCACGCAAATGATTATGAGTATGGGAAACATATATTTTTTGTAAGTAAAAATCAAATATAAATCGAGTATAAATCTATAATGATTATGCATGTAGTAAAAATGAAAATTACGAGTGACATTAGCTAAAAATGCAAGCATGAATGTTATTTATTACTAGAGATGAAAGAAACACCACAATGATATTAAATGGGTTTAAACTTAGGCCACCAAGGTTTATGTGGTTTTTATTTTGGTAGGAGATTTTGTATCCTACTTTTTACGTGGTCTTTTTCCGTCTTTGTTCCACGCTTCTTATTTTAAAGGTTGCACCTATCTTGCTTATGACTTTTAACCTTTATGACCACCTCACTTTTCTTATTGTATATGTCGTGCTATAGAGATAAACATAAAGATAGATGAGCTCTACGGGTGTCCATTTTCGACATGCTTACTCCTTGTAACCGGCTTACTTCTGTGAATCCATCTGGTTTCTAGAGAGAGAATATATATATAGAGAGAGAGAGCGCAACCTGACGAACGATCATTTTTAGTTGTATCTCGCGATCGCAACACTACGAATGCTTTACTTTCTATGTGTATAGCGGTGGCCTCTCTATCTCCCTCCTCCTCTCCTTCCCTCTCCCTCTGCCCCTCATTCCCTCTCCCTCTCTCTCTTTCTCGCACACGTCCCCTCCCTCTCTCTCTATCTCTTTCCGGTTACCTTTGTATGTATGGACACTGGCGAAGCTTCATAGGGGCCGGGGGGTGTCCGCCCCCCCTCTTTTTTCCATCAGTAGTGGAAATTTTTTAATAAATATAGCATAAGTTTTAAGTCCGGTAGTGAAACTTTTTTAATAAATATAGTGTTCGCCCCCCTTAAAATAGTTTACTTTAGCCCCCGCCCCCCTTAAATCGTGTATGGATTCCTCTTCTTTACCCCTTAAATTTGGAGTTTTCAACTATTATATTTACTCAATGAAAATGAGCCTACTCTCACCCTGAGATGAGAGGGAAGGTCGATTTGACTCGAATCCTGAACCTGATCTTTAATCCGAGATGTGCTTGATTATTTTTTACCTTTAATGGTTTATATTTTATAACCCTAAAGTTTTTTGTTTACAAACAACATGAGTAGCCTCTGTTGATTGTGATTATGCATGATACATATCTTCAGGTTCATCTATTATTTCTATGCTTGACTTAATGATAATGAACCTAGGCTCATGTAATGTGTGCTTGAATTTGTTACGAGCGTTCGATGGATAATCGATATTGATGGTAAACCCTAACAATTTTTGGTGTTAAAGGATGTGACGATGAGCTTGGCCTCATCATAGCCTCGATCTCATTTGAAAGCTATCGGTATACATTTCTAATTGCTACCTATGCCATTATTTAAGGCTTTGCATCTAGATGCATCTGAGCGACTGAGCATGAAGCAACGAAGGGTTAAATGAATTTGACTCTATAGTTTTCATTTTGGTGTTTGATTGCATAATCAGTATCTCAATATACCAATGATTTAACAAAATGATCTTGAATAGCTCACGAGCAGCTTGTCTCGTTTACATCTCTAGTCGTTTCGACCCACAATTATAAACCATAACACATATTTTACTTATAAATGAAATCCTAACAAATGTTCTTTACATTTACACTTGAATAGTTTAATAACGTATAGCTAACATACAAATTCTCCTTTGACATGTTTCAAACCAAAAGTTGTCTGCAACATGTTTCTTCTTCGTCTTCCTAATCAAGTGCTGCTTCTTTTGAAGCCAGAGTCTCAACAGAAACAACCTCTCTGTCCCCGAGATAGAGGTAGGGTATGTCCCCTTCTCACCCACCCGGACCCTACCAATAACCCTGCTATGAGTGGGATTATATTGGGTAGTTTAGGGAAATTGTTTTGCTTGTATTGTAACTAAATGTAACATAAGAGGAATAACATTTGTGAATTCTTCTAACTACTAACAAGTGGTGTAAGCTCCACCTCCTCAGGCTTTGACATTTCACTATCTACTGATACACTCAATACTCCTATATGATCCTCACCATCTTCTACAATACTCAACACTTCAAGACGAGAAAAACCCGACGATTCTGACCCGCCTTTAGGCACCAAAACAGGAACAAAGAGGAGCGATCCTCAACACGTTTCGTATCAAAATCGCCAGCCACAAGTTGTCAAATTGTGTCCTTGTGACATTCAGGACATGCAGAAGTAACCCACCTAACCAAGTAGACGACATAAGGCCGAAATTGTCAATTGACATCAGCAAAGCAAAGAATGTGCCTTCAATGCCAGGCGGACAAAGTTGTGAAGATAAGACAAGAAGCGGCATCCATTTCAAACGTCCCACCATTTGAAAGACGCTTTCATCGATAACTGCAAAGAAGTAATCAGGTATTCCTAGTTTAAGATTAAGTCTTAGTATGAAGACAAGATCAAGCATTCCTGATAAGCCGAATAACAATTGTGCCCAAAATAGTAGAACTCGAAAAGGATAAGTCTTTAAATTGTGTTGATATAGTATCGCGCCCAAAAGGGATCCAATTGAGCCAATAGATAATAAAACCAATAGTCTCCTGCATACATGATATTGGATATTAAGTACTAGTAGTTGATATACAAGCATTAGATTTGTAGTACATATTAATCTATAAAAGTTCACCCAAAGTGTATTTTTAATACATGAAACATCTTAAATCACTTTTTTAAAAAGGAATATTGTTGTAATAATTTAGTTTTTGGTAATTACATTTAAGTTAATACATGAAAATTGGTTGTGGGTCAACCCATCAACATGTACAGAAATATTACTCATTTCATCCAATGATTAACCTGGCTAACCCACCTATTTTTGCCACATCTATGTGTGTGTGACTCACTGAACTAAAGAGGAAGGAAAAGTACCTGGGAGAAAGATGGGCCTGCTTTTGAATCGGTTTCCCAGTAGAACAACCCGTCATATATATTCAAGCTCAACGCGAATGATAGATACATATACAAACACGGCCTCCAAACATCTTCAGATTTCAAAGTAGTCCACATGGCCGAAGCAGCAGCAACGAATTTCTCACTTATCTGATATCCAAACAAGTATGTTTTCCATGATTGTTACAGACACAAAGCATAAAAAAATAAAATCTTTCCAAATACTACAAATACATTGCAGAGTATATAGATTCATTAAAAGGCTAGCTGTATGTACCTGTCTATAAGCAAAGCTTGGTGAGTATGGTTCCTTGAGCACAAGGCCAATTAGTAACACGAGCGCATACGGTATACTTAGCAAGCCATAAACTCCCTTTAATACAAAAGACAACTTTTAGAAAATAAAAGAATATTAACTATACAAGAGATTAATAATGATGTAGGTAATTTTAAAACTAGTAACTTTCAGGGGAAAAAAAAGAAAAAAAAATTGTTGCAATCTTCATAGGATATCTGGATGAATGAGGATCAAGGAAAAAAAAAAACACCTTGGGGCCGATCAAGTGAACAAATACGCCGCTTAGAGAAAATCCGATTAAAGCTCCAATTGAAGAACTGAGGGCACATAAGCTTTGCATGTCTGGAGCAAGTGAAGCATGGATAGCACTGTGTTGTGCTACACACGCATCAACTGTTACATCAGCTATTGCAGCACCAGCACTCCCGACAGTTAAAGACAGCAGTGCTAGTACAATATGCAGTTTTTCATGGAATGACAAGAAAACATTGATAGAATTCCTATGACACCTGCAAAAATTGCAATTTTTTATGTTAATACTTGTGTGATTCATCTTTTGTAACAGGTTCAAAAAAATTAACACTATAGCTTCTAGAGACAAAAGCAGTACTTAAAACTTCAAAACTGATTGAGTTTTTATATATTTATTGCAATCTTTTTACTAGTTGCAATACTTGTGGAGGATAGAGTAACTGTACTTTTCTTAATTGGAAGTTTGACATGATTCACGTCAACTTCTAAGTTGAAGACGAAGGCATTTGACACTTAAAAGTTAAACATTGTTGATATATAAAAAGACAAGTTGATGGAACAACTTGTTTAAAAGGCATGGAACAACTTTTTTTAAACCTAACTTTTTAAAAGGCATGGAACAACTTTATTGAGTCAAATTCTTGAAACATAGAAATGTTCCTTCACAATATACAAGTATTGTGTGTTGTTACTAATGGCACTAAAACTCACTATTGACATCTTTAGTGTTATCAACATATATCTGAATGTAACTGGATTAACAAATTAAGACCCAAGTAATCATATTAAGTTATATTACAAGTTAACAGATGTGGAGTACATGCTTGCATAAAGTTAACTAAAACTTCAATAAAACAGTTAGAACTAAAAACAACTGCAATAAATGACAGTGTGATAGTTATAACAACTTTTCCACCAAAAGAAAAGGGGTGCCATATTTTCGGTTAAAAGATGTAACTAACTAATTTGAACATCTGCATTGTTTCGTGAAAAATTGCATCAGGTTAAAGTATTACAGAAATATTCTAGTCTATTTGATCATCCTTGCCCTGAAACTAGAAAATCACCCAACACTCACCAACTGCGAACCATGAAACACACTAATGTAATATATATCCATGAGTGGTGTAGCAACATTACTCATATAGTCATATGTAGGAATACAATTTGACTTTTGGCTTTATATAAATGAGGCATTTAGTCACCAACCCGTATCTCTATACTGCATAACTCTAATCTAGCTAAACTTGATCTAGCATTGCAAAAGTAATCAAAGAGCCTACAAGTATGTGAATGAAAACACATATTTATATATAGTTACCAGCAAGAACGAAATACGGCCTTCTTCGAAATCCCAAAATGGGAACAACGTCTGTAAGAAGACCCCAAATAGGTTTAACAATCCATGGAATGTTGGTGATTCCTGCATAAGCCTGTGCCGCAGATGGTTGTACTTTCTGTACATCTTTCATGTAGTACTCTGTGCCCACCCTACCAAGAGCTCCACCAAATCCTTGATTTATACCATAAATCACCACAACCCCAACCACAAAACTCCAATGTGTGGCCCTTGATAACATACTGAACCAATCAATTGGAGCCCTAACATTCCAACCCACCAAAACCCCTCTTTTTGGACCTCCATTATCATCTTCTTCAACAAGATCTTCCTTTTTGCAGGTATCATGGTCATTTCCTTCTTCCACCATGACTATCAGCTTTTTCACAGCTATCAAAGTCTTCTCTCAAATGGGTATTTCAAGATTCATTCGTTAGATGTTAACATCGTCAAAAAGCATCGAGACCTTTGAAGAAACCAAAAGATTCAAAGTCAACGTTTCTTAAAATTGGATCTTGGGATCTGTTTGGAGGGTATCTTCAAGACTTCTTGACAAATCTATGAAATGGGTATTGGTTGATGATTGCAGTACATCATTATAACCCCATCTGCCAGTGAAATGACCTCTACTTACAGAACAAAAAGATACTATCTTTATCGTCAAAATGTGTGCTGATGGGTGTAACTTACGCTGATGTTTGTGAAAAATGCTCAAATTGCAATGTGATAATCTTGTATAGCTTGTGAACTTCGATGGTTGTGGGGTGAGATATTGAAAGCTCCCTTGAGATCTATGGCGGAATATGAATTTTTTGGAAAGTAGGTGGAAGATTTTATGCCATTGTTGACCAGAATTATGGTTTCTATGAAGATGGGGGATGTTTAGACAGGAGGGGTTGCGATAGAAACATTTATCGTCTTTTGGCAAAATTGATATTTCTAAAAGTTCTTGCACTTTTTTCCCAACCTAAGGGATCGGGTTTGAAAATCATGAAACCACTATTTTTATATGTGATATATGTCATATGGTTATGGTTATTGGTATTTTGGTAATTGATTCTCCACTTACATGTTATATCATAGACGTTTATCTATTTTACTTTAGATATTAAAAACGGTTTTCAATATCTTGTCTTAGTTGTCTTGTATCCTACTAAAATTAAATTGAGAAAAAACATTACTACAATTATTTTGATGATAATATGAAGAAACTCTAAGTGATTCATGTTAGAAATCTTCGTAATAACATAGTAAAAAGGAGTAAATTATATGAATGGTTGTCGGGGCCGAATAGAATATGAATTTAATCTTTAAATTTTATATTTATGGGTTTAATCGCTACGTTGTTGCCAATTAGGTGATTAGGTCTATTAAGGGTGCAAACGAGCCGAGTCCGAGTTCCCATAGGCTCGAGTTCAGTTCGTTTTGGTTTTAGAAATCTTGCGCTTGAGCTTGGCTCGTTTATAGTTATATTTCTAAAGCTCGAGCTCATTCGTCATTAATTTTTCAAGCTCGAGTTCGGCTCGTTTATTTTTAAATAATTAAAATTTTGTCTTTTATAATTACTTTTATAGTTATTTATAATCATACTTTTTATATATACAATATATATAATAACTTTTATAATAATAATATGTATAATAATATGATTTATGTAAATATATATTTTATATGTAAACAAAAAGTTATATAAACAAAAACTCGTTTAAGCTCGCGAGTCGACACGACCTCGATATCTGAAGCTCGGGCTCGTTTAGTAACGAGTCATAGTGCGAGCTCGAGCTCGGTCTCGAGCTTGTTTAAACTCGGCTTGATTCGAGTTTTTTTTTAGCCGATCCCAGTAGCTTGCGAGCCACTTGACTCCTTTGCACCCCTAATGAAACCATAGAATGTGCACATTTCTTTGAGTGGTTTTCAGTAGACTTCTACTTTTTTCAATCACTTTTATGGTTCATAAAATGTATATACACATAACTAATTTTAAGGGTGTAAATTTGAAAGAGGTTTAAATGCAAAGTGTATTTTTGCTGCAAAGTGTATTTTTGCTTCAAAGTACGAAAATACATGATGAGTCAAAAAAAATCACAAAAAATTTATATCTCACAATCTAAATCGAATTTCAAAAAATTAATTACGAGTTTTTGTTCCCCTAGCCGTCGTCACTAAGAAAAAAAATAAACGAAAAATAAAAAAAATAACGTTTTTTTATTGTGTCACTTATGAAAGACACAATAATGTCATTGTGTCATAAAAGACAAAATGAATTTTTTTTTATTCTTTTCTGAAAGAGAACGACGAAAGGAACAGAGACTCCGAAGTACTTTTTTGAAATTCAATTTAGGTTGTGAGATATAATTTTTTTGTGACTTTTTTAGTCTCATTGTGTCTTCTCACATTTTGTAACAAAAATACACTTTGTAGAATAACCTCACTCGTGTAAATTTATTATGGTGTAGATTAAAAGTAAATTAGATAAGTTTACAAGTTGTCGTTTGAAAAAAAATAACTAGTTTCTAATAAAAAAACTACAAGAATCGTACATAGTTGTACTTATTGCACAATTTGTTTAAAAATGATAGGAAGTTTAAAATTTTACATTAACGTATAATTATTAATTAATTGCACTATTTGTTTGAAAATGATAGGAAGTTTAAAATTCTACATTAACATATAATTATTAATTAAAAATACTAAGTGAAAAATATCAAAATATCTATAGTAATAATCTATACTAATAAATCAAAATATTTGAAAGACACGTGTCATTTTTTAGGACGTCTACCTAGGTTACACATATGAGCACTACAAAGAAAGTGATAAATTAGTAAATTATAATAGTTTTCGTAATAAATATCAATTTACTATTATATTAATCAAACTAACTTTAGTTACCCGTGTATTACACGAAAGTGTGAAGAGTTAATTATTAAATAACATAAAAATAAAAATAAAAATAAAATCAAGTGTGTTATATATTAAATAAGACATAACAACTTTTGATTATTAGGTCATAAATAAGCAAAAACATCTTTGTAAACTATATTTGTAGTAATATTTGTAGTAACATTAGTAGTTTGTAGTAACATTAGTAGGTTTACATTTGTAGTAACATTAGTAGGTTTACACTCATTATCTAAAGCTAAAAGGTTTAATACATTTTTACTCTTAACTTGTAACAAGATGGCATAAAGCTGATTATGCGTAAAAATAAACTCTTTTAAGTATAAACCGACACTTGACAGATATTGACCTTAACTTTTGTTTATTATCATAGCGAAATATACAGTCAAAGAAAACTGTCTTCTTTTATACTTAAAATAAATACTTTTGACGGGTCAAATCATAAGCTAAATATTAAGTGGGTGAGAGGATATTAGTAGAAGAAATTAAAATTTGAATAATATACATTGAAAAGTTATGTGCAATAATTAGATCAATTTTGAATTATTTTGACCATGTAATCAAATATAGATATATAATATTGAATCGGATTGGATCGGGCTATAAATGTTCATAATATCTCTGATTAGTTTTTTATTATTATTTATTTAATACTAACTTTAGTAAACCCGTGCATTATATGGGTTGAGAAAGCAAAATAATAAATATAATAAAATTTTATGAAGTATAAAATGATAATCTAAAATAAGATTTTTTAAACTTTTGTTTTTAACTTTCTTTCTAAAAAAAGTTAAACATTTTTTTCAAAACAAACCATAATAAAAATGTTATTTTTAAATGTTTTTTATTATAACTCCTAATTTTAATTATTTTTAGTTTATAAAAAAATTTACTTTTTAAAAATACCAATTTTAAAGTATTTTATATGTTAGAAAAAGTTAGATGTTTTAAAAAAAATTTAATTGTATAAAAAGTTATTTTCTAGAAACAACATTAATAAAAATACATCTTTCTTAATTTATTAAAAATTAATCTAAAAAAGAATTAAAATTATTTAATATTTCTTAATTTAGATAATTATTTAAAATGAGAGAGAGGCATAAAAAATAAACTTAGGGGCCTAGAAATGTGTCAAGTGTCCCCTTAAGTTATTTTTTTAGTATTATATTTTATAAAAAAAATTTACTTTTTAAAAATACCAGTTTTAAAATATTTTATTTTTTAAAAAAAGTTAGATGTTTTAGAAAAAATTTTAATTGTATAAAAACTGTTTTTTAGAAATAACATTAATAAAAAGACATCTTTCTTAATTTATTAAAAAAATTAATTTAAAAAAGAATTAAAATTATTTAATATTTCTTAATTTAGGTTATTATTTAAGTAGAGAGAGAAGCAAGAAAAATAAACTTAGACGACCTAGAAATGTGCCAAGTGTCCCCCTAAGTTACTCTTTTAGTATTATATATAGATTACTCTTAACTTGTGACAAGATGCCATAAAGCTGCTCATGCGTAAAAATAAGCTCTTTCAGGTATAAACCGACACTTGACAGAGATTGGCTTTAACTTTTGTTTATTATCATAGCGAAATATACAGTCAAAGAAAACTGTCTTCTTTTAGATTTAAATGAATACTTTTGACGGGTCAAATCGTGAGCTAGATATTGAGTGGGTGTGAGGATATTAGTATGAAGAAATTAAGATTTGAATAATATACACTGAAAAATTGTGTGCAATAATTAGATCAATTTCGAATTATTTTGATCATGCAATCAAATATAGATATATAGTATTGAATCGGGTTGGATCGAGCTATAAATATTCATAATATATATGATTAGTTGTTGATTATTATTTATTTAATAGTAACTTTAGTAAACCCGTGTATTATACGGGTTGAAATAATAAAATATTAAATATAATAAAATTTTTTGAAGTATAAAATAATAATCTAAAATAAGATATGATTAAAATTACATATGAGTAATAACTATAAGTAATAAAATAACAATATTAATTTTTAAACTTTTGTTTTTAAACTTTCTTCCAAGAAAAGTTAAACAGTTTTTTCAAAACAAACCATATTAAAAATGTTATTTATAATTTTTTTTATTATAACTCCTAATTTTAATTATTTTTAGTTTATAAAAAAAATTACTTTTTAAAAATACCAAATTTAAAATATTTTATATTTTAGAAAAAGTTAGTTGTTTCAGAAAAAAATATTAATTGTATAAAAATTATTTTCTAGAAATAACATTAATAAAAATACATCTTTCTTAATTTATTAAAAAAATTAATCTAAAAAAGAATTAAAATTATTTAATATTTCTTAATTTAGATAATTATTTAAGATGAGATAAATATATGAAAAATAAACTTAGGGGGTCTAGAAATGTGTCAAGTGTCCCCCTAAGTTACTCTTTTAGTATTATATTTTATAAAAAGCTTACTTTTTAAAAATACCAATTTTAAAATATTTTATATTTAAAAAAAAGTTAGATGTTTTAGAAAAAAAATTAATCGTATAAAAAACTATTTTCTAGAAATAACATTAATAAAAAGACATCTTTCTTAATTTATCAAAAAAATTAATTTAAAAAATAATTAAAATTATTTAATATTTCTTAATTTAGGTAATTATTTAAGTAGAGAGAGGCGGAAAAAATAAACTTAGAGGACCTAGAAATATGCCAAGTGTCTTTCTAAGTTACTCTTTTAGTATTATATATAGATTAACTTTTTTATAAAAATAAATAAAATATCTCATGAAAACCTTTTTTAATGAGATTTTGTTTTGTTAAAATATATTTTAATTTCCAGCAAATAAATGCTAAAGTTAAAATACTTTAAACATCATATTTTTTAATCAAACATTTTTAAATTATCAAGATTCACAAATTCAAACTCAATTACAACGAACGATTACTCCCAATAAAACAATATTTTCGCTTCAATGTATATCACGGTTTCATCCTCTAAAGTCGATGTATGTTTTATTACCTCGCAGTTTCATATTCATAATTTCATGTTTTCACATATGATGTTCACGATTTCAACTCTGCGTGTTACATAGGTATCTAACCTAGTAATTATATATAGTATAATTATAAGACTTAATAAATTAAATAATATTAGGTATATAATCGGGTAAACCGACACGCTTAATCGAGTAATCGGGTCGGGTAAACAGGTATGCAATACAATTTCATTCCCGTCCCATACCTGCAAATTCATTGGTTGGCAATAAGCCATATGGGTTGTGTAGTAAAAGTTCTTTATAATTTAATTTTAAAATATTTTTAATATAACAAAAGAGTATCTAGGAGATCCACATGGCGACACCACCTTCGTTCTCATCAAAAAAAATTTGATTCTTTCTCTTATTAAATAACTACATTAAATATAAAAAATATTATTTAACTCTTTTCTAGATTAAAAGTATTTTTTTAAAAATTAAGAAATAGATATTTTTTTAATGTTATTCTAAAAACTTATTTATAAAATAAGAAATTTTTTTAAAACATCAAACTTTTCTTAAAATACAAAATTTTTTAAAATTTGTTTTTTTACAAAGTAACTTTTTATAAACAAGAATTAATTAAAATTGAAAGTTAAAAATAAAATATTTAAAGAACAAATTTTTTTAAGACGGTTTGTTTTAAAAGAAAAGTTTTACTTTCTTTTGGGAAAAACAACAAATGTTTAAAAAGTTAATATCCTTATTTTATTACTTATAATTATTACTTATACATAATTCTAATCATATCATATCATATAGTATTGTTTTATAATTTATAAAATTTATTATATTTAATATTTTATTTATTTAATCCGTTTAATACATAAGTTTACTAAAGCTAATTTAGATATAAATCCTCGTGAAGATGTTACGTTACTTGAAAGTTGTAAGGATATAAAGGCATCACTATGTCTTTGATGGCCAAATTATAAAAAAAGTATGTTTATTCAACCACAAACCTGAATACATAATGATCGTAATGGACAAAAAAATTACATGAGTTAGAGCCCAACAAGACAATGATCTTTGTTATGATATACAAAATGTAGTTCTTCTAACCAAAGAATCTAGTGCTGCATAACAAAACGAACGTCTATCATATAAGATATAATTTATCACATAAATATAGTTTATTTTAAAGAAAATCCTTGGTACACATAAGCATGCATATACACTTAATAGGTTAAGTGGTGACAGTAGCACAATTAAAATTGTACATGGTTTTACCGATCGTTCTAGAACCAATTATAAGGTGATGAGCTAAGTGGAGGATATTTGTGGTATTGAAGATTGCAAGTCTTGGACCTTACCAACAAGATAATTAATTGGTAGATTATAACGAAAGCAATCAAATGATTCAAAAAGAACCATTAAGTTCAAATAACAAAGTTCTTATAATTAAAATTCAATTAAAAACTATTAATGAAATTTATCGAGGCCTAATATTTATACTAAACCTAACAATCTAACGATAACGACAAACTAAAATAAAAAATAAACTAAACAACAAAATATTATTCAAATCTTCAGATAATCTTCAATCTAGATTTCATTGGATCTCGCTCCTAAACAATATCACTTCCTTGATCATCACCCGCATCATATCCACATGTGGAAAATTAAGGTATCGGCACACAAATGAAACGAACTTGGGAAGTGTTAAATCGTTTAAAAAAAGTAAAACTAAATCTTTTTTTTATCTTCTTAACAACACTTCATTTTGAGACTTTTTAAAATACTTTTTACTCGGTTTAAACCTAAATAACTTTTAACATAACTTTAACACTTATCATTGTCCCATTAAACTATTAACTTAAATGATGTGAAATCATAATTGATAAAAACAATTTGACCCTTTTAGCCGCCATCCAAACTCGAATTATGGTTTGATAACAACGCTCACGCACCTACAACTCGTACCGAAGAAACACATTCCAGACCCTAGACGTAGGTCTCCGGACGTTATATCTGAAACATTTTTTTTACTCCATTTGTGCACTAAGGATTAAAAGAGTCATATTTATGAGAAAAAAATTATTAGCACAACGATTTCACGACTATTTCTTTCGTTATTTTCTAATTCGTCTTCGAGAAGTTGAGTTTTCCCCCCTTTTCTAAGCATTTTCATGGAATTTTTCAGAAATTAAACCGACCTGAATCCGTGAAGCTTTCAATCCATGTTACTATCTTATTATTGTTCGAGAATCAACTAGAAGTATAGAGCAAGTCTACTTGATTGTATGTCAATGCTTGTTTCAGGATTAATATAACTGCTTTAGGGTTTTAGCTCTGGTGTGCGATTATTAATTGTATAGAAATGGGGTTTCTGATTTCTATGGAAAATCAGAGATTATATATAAACCTCAGTTTTAATTGACACTTAGTTATTTTTCTAATCATTGATTTCCTTTGTGTTATTGTAGGGTTTAACAAGCTCAAACTCTGGTGTCATGGGTGATTTGCCGAGGTTAAACATTTTCTTTTGTTTCCACTATCTCTATGTACTATTATAAGAAACTTTAGCTTCCTGTGTAGTGTGTTTCTTAAACTTTGATTCAGAATTGATTTTGTAAGCAATTAATTAGAGAAAAGCCTAATTATTTGTAAACTATCCATAAGCCTTTAATCTCATAGGATTGCTCACATTTCCATGTGACTTAGGTTCTTCATAAGCTTTCCAAATTATACTAATGGTTTACTCAACTTCCCTGTGTGTATACTATGCCAAACATGGATTATTGTGTATGATATAGGGAGGATAATAGCAACACGGTTCGCGTCCTTGTTGCCACTGATTGTCATTTGGGATATATGGAAAAAGACGAGGTTCGCCGGCATGACTCATTTCAAGCATTTGAAGAAATCTGCTCCATAGCGGAGCAGAAAAATGTAAGAAGCAAGAAACTATGATTTATTTCAATATTGCATTATATAAATACTTTAAGGCTTTAAAGATGTTGGTGATTTAATTTTATAAGAACTAATACTTTATCTCAATATTAGGTGGACTTTGTACTTCTTGGTGGTGATCTTTTTCATGAAAATAAGCCATCAAGGACGACATTAGTGAAGACGATAGAGATTCTGCGTCGACATTGTCTCAATGATAAACCAGTGCAATTCCAAGTTGTCAGTGACCAGACTATAAACTTTGCAAATGTGTAATGATCTATTCCTACTATTATTCTTTAAACCATGCTAAATTTTTCTCTGCCCATGTGATTGACTTGAGTGACTGTACATGAAATATTTTTTGTGGCATAGTCCTAGTTTTTGTTTTTTCTCTGAACTTCTAAAACTGTCTATGCAACAATGACTTGCCATGAAAAGGAAAAATAAATGGAAGTATGTAAAATAAACTCTTGAAACTACTTGAACCTAGTTTGTTAAGTTCTTTAACCCCTTCCTATATTGAATAATTTTTTTATGTCAATCTGAACAGGTTTGGTCATGTAAACTATGAAGATCCTCATTTCAATGTTGGCTTGCCAGTGTTCAGTATTCATGGAAATCATGATGACCCTGCTGGAGTGGTAATTCTTATAGCACATGAGACATCATTCTTCTTATGATTACATGAATATAATTATATGAATGACAAATTTTGTTGTGGTTTGCAAGCATTATCAGATAGAATATGGATGGGCTAGCCTTTTGAACTCTTATTTGATTACAGGATAACCTTTCTGCAGTTGATATCCTTTCAGCATGCAATCTTGTAAACTATTTTGGGAAAATGGTTCTTGGAGGTTCTGGTGTTGGACAGATTACTCTCTACCCGATTCTTATAAAAAAGGTCTGCAATAAATTGTTTTAGAAAGTTCATAGGAGTAAAATTATATCCCATAATCACATGAAATAGTTATATTACATACCTTACAGGGTTCGACTTCTGTTGCTCTTTACGGCCTTGGAAATATCAGAGATGAACGCCTGAATAGAATGTTTCAGGTTCCTGTCTCAAAACTATGTATTTGAAAACTGATTTCAACGATGTTCACATCTTTAAGTATTTGGTTTTTGTTTTTTGTTTAACTTCTGTTTTTTTTGAGAATGATAGACTCCACATGCTGTACAATGGATGCGTCCTGAACCTCAAGAAAACTGTCAAGTGTCAGACTGGTTCAACATTCTAGTACTTCATCAAAACAGGTTATAATGATATTAAATTTATCATCACTAATCTTGATAGATAGAGGTGGCAATGTTGGCCATTTAGCTATACATAGGCCAATTTAGGTTGTGTTCTATACTTTTATCTCTATCGTGTCAAACGGGTTGAAAGTCATTCGAATTGTATTCAGGTGCATAATTGATAAACCTCCTAAGCCTCTTTAACCAAAAAAAGTTTGATTATCATTTTAATAGCATCTTTTTCATTTAACACAATATTGTTACAAAATCTATAAAAATGTTTCAGGAGGTGTATGTGGGTCAGCCCAACCCTATCCAAGTCAGTTTGACCCGGCCTAAAAGTTACTGGCTACCCAATCCAATAACCTGCACATTTTGCTCCTCGCTTGATTGTATATGGAATATGTTAGACAATTGGCACAATAACAATTGGTAAAAACACACTCACATAATTTTATCAAGCAGAACAAAGGAAATACTTTTTGGTACACTTTGCATCTTATTCCTACCATCTATTTATAAGAAAATAATTCCTAATCATAAAAGAGAATCATAACTGATAGCTTAAATTAAGCATTGCTTGATTTATGCTTTGACTGCTTTATTATATTTGATTGCCTAGTTATTAAATTATTAATTCCAAAAATAGATTTTGGACAGATCCAGTTTTCTGACCCATTTGATCAACTTTTGACCCGTGAACATTTTAACCCACAAACATGATTAGAGCCATCAGAATATTGTTTGAGATACAATATCATAATGTAGCAACACTAAAGTGTATATTTATATGCAGAGTGAAGACAAATCCTAAGAATGCCATAAATGAGCATTTTCTACCCAGGTTCCTGGATTTTATAGTTTGGGGACATGAACATGAATGTCTTGTTGATCCTCAGGTGAAATTATATTCATAATCTTTGTCGATTTAATATATTTCATAAGAGTGTGACTAAAGATTCAGTTCAATATTAATGCTTAACAGGAAGTTCCTGGTATGGGTTTCCACATTACTCAACCTGGCTCTTCTGTTGCTACATCACTTATTGATGGAGAATCAAAACCAAAGCATGTACTTTTGGTAGAAATTAAGGTTGTTCCTACAAAGCCAACTTTAAAAAAAGCTATCATTTTATTTGTTTAGTTATTTAAATTTATTTGGATTCTATTTGTTTATAAAATCTTTATCCAGGGAAATCAATATCGGCCGACCAAGATACCACTACATTCTGTTAGGCCTTTTGAATATAAAGAGGTAGGTTAATATGCTTTATGAATTAATTTATTTATAAAGTTAGACATGCACATATAGTACTAATTCACTTCAAATGTTTAATGTTTGCTATGCAGGTAGTATTAAAGGATGAACCTGACATTGACCCAAACGATCAAAGTTCAATTCTTGAGCATTTGGACAATGTGGTAAGTAATTCTTGTTCAAGAAGATTCTGCAGGTTGTATGGTGTTATGATAATGTGGGAGTTATTCCGCTGACTCTTAATCAATTTAGGTAAACAGTTTGATAGATAAATGTAACCGGAGGGATGCTAGAAATTCAAAGCCAATGCTTCCACTTATTCGTGTGAAGGTACTTCTCTACTTGAAAAAAATGATAATAATAATAAAGGGATTTAAGCAGCTAATGAGTATATTGTCAGGTTGATTATTCTGGGTTCATGACTATTAATCCTCAAAGATTTGGTCAAAAGTATGTGGGCAAGGTACATGGCATTTAGTGTAAAGTGAATTTCATGGAAACCTTTTAATGGTTTAAGAGAAATGACATTCTATAGAAATTGTAGGTTGCTAATCCCCAGGATATACTTATCTTTTCAAAAGCTTCAAAGAGAGCTCAAGGTGAAGGTTAGTAAAGTTACATACCATGGTGTCCTGCATTTTGATTTATACAATTATGTTTTTTTGGCTAATCATTTTTATTTTTGAACGTGCTTGATGACATTTGATTATGATGCTTACCCGGTAATGGTTAAACTTCATGTTGGCTTTAGCAAAAATTACGGACACCGAGCGACTTCGACCAGAAGAATTGAATCAACAAAACATTGAAGCTTTAGTCGCTGAGAGTCAATTGGTACGCAGTCAAATCTCTTTGACTTTTTGTATATGCTGTATAATTAGCTACAGAGTTCCTTAATAAGTGAAACTTCAAGCCTAGGGATTTTAGTATATGTGGTCATTGTTACCATAATTTATATTTCTTTATCATGTTGGCCTCTTAATATGAACAATACTTGCAGAAAATGGAGATTCTTCCTGTGAATGATTTAGATGAAGCATTACAAAACTTTATCAACAAGGATGACAGGATGGCTTTTTATACTTGTTTGCAATACAACATTGAAGAAACTCGTGTAAGTAATCTTCCAACTTAGTTTTCTAAATTTTTGGTTAATGTTACCAACATTTACTTAAATGAACATTTTTCTTTACTGATTATCTGACTCTATTTTTCCTGAAACAGAAAAGTATATCTCGGGATCCAGATAATATGAAAATTGAAGTTGAAGATATAATTGTGAAAGTCGAAAATTGCTTAGAGGCAAGAAGCTGAACTCTTTATCTAATTTGGTATTATGTTTACATCTTTTTAAAAAACAGAGTATATGCAGGAGCGTGTGAAGGGAAGATCCAGATCCAAAGAAGACCAACTATTTACATCTAGCGCACAGTCCATGGAGGTAGTAGATCCTAGCTTCTTGGTGTGTTTAGGCCTACAAATTTGTTTATTTATCACCACGAAACATTTTTCGTCTATAAACTCGTGCAGAATATGATAAATAAAGCTCCTGGGGGAACTGGAAGTGCAGTTTCTTTTAGTGATGATGAGGAAGCTACGCAATTTTACGGGACAAAGTCAACTGGCAGAGGTAAAAAGGGGTCATTACAACAGCTTAAATCTGCTCGCGATGTTTCTGAAGTTGCTAAGGCTCCTTCAAGAAGAGGGGGAAGGGGGAGAGGTAGGGGATCTAGTAGTTTGAAGCAGACAACTCTTGATGCAACTTTAATATCTCGTCGTTCTGAGAGGTAATATTATACTTTTCATTATTTTATTTACGTTTAATGAACAATTGAACATAATCCTAGTTTGAATATAACATGATTATATTATTTGTTTCTATGTTATATCATAGAAATAAGAGCATCCGGTATGTTTCTTATTCTAAGTGAAGGTAACAAATCATGCACATTTAATATATTCATCATTTTTCTCTGCCAGATCAGCATCAGTTGCTGCATCAGCTTCAGTTCAAAGCATAGCAGTTGATGAAGAGAACTTCAATTCTGATTCGGATGATGAACCAGTCCAATTTGGAATAAATGAGCTTCGTGACAGTTCTGTATGATTAATGCTCCTTTAAAGCTATGTATATCAATTAACATATATGTCTAGATTATTACTGAAATAACGTTGTTTTCTAAATCATAATTAAAACATTTTTGTGAGTAAATGTAAAATCTTGAACGTTGATTGTTTTGAAGGATGATGATGAGAGCATGCAGCAAGGTAAAGGCAGGAAAAGAGGTGCTACAAGGGGAAGAGGTAGGGGGTCCACTGCTGCTAAGAGGGGAAGGAAATCAGACAACACTTCATCTTCAATTCAACAGATGATGATGAGTAAAGACGACGACGACGACGATGATGTACCAAAGAGAGTGAACAAATCTCAACCAAGGGTAAGTGATGCCTTTTTAAGCACATGATTTCCTTTTCAGTTCTGGTTTGCAGGATGCGTTACACTTAAACTGTTTTACCATATTCTTGTGCTTTCTTTTCAACTTGGTTCCACATTGTGTTCCTTAAGATATTTCGGTAGGCGTTAAATTTTACAAACTTATTTAAGAACGGGTCGATAGAGTTTTTTTTCATCTTGATACGAACCCAATCCTCATCTTTGACCCGTTGCCTAGTCAAACCAGTTCCAACAGTTCCCGATTAGTGGGGGGAAGTGGGGAAAACTGCCATATAAGTTTTAGGCTTTATATTTGTGTGTTGTTTTGTTGAAAGTTAATCCTAATTGGTCATATGTGAAAGTTTAGAGGGGAGAATCATCAAGAGTCTAAAGATAGGTTTGTTTTATTTAGTAAGTTTTAATTAGCTTTATTTTAGGTATTAGTGTTTATGTTTTTGGCTGTGAATGGGCTGTCATTCCAGCTGTGTTTGAGTGGAGTTTTCATTAGTAATTAAGGTTAGGATTAGTATAAAATAGGGTCATTGTCTACGAGTTTTTGGTGTGGTTTTTATTCAATAAAAAGAAAAGAATCGTGGGTGTGTTTTCCCACAAAAATGCTGCTGTTGTTTGCTTTTCTTGATCCAGTTGTCTAACAATTGGTATCAGAGCTGCAATCAAGAGACTGCTGTGATCCAGACTTGTGAAGAAAAACCATCAAAGGGCTGTTGAAGACAAGAAGAAGAATTGTTCGAACAAGATAGAAGAAAACGATCTGTGATAGATCAATTACGAAGACTGAAGACATATTTGAACCTGTGATTGGTTCATATAATTGTGGAGCGCCGATTGTGCGACACAATCAAGGCTAGGCGGAGAAGGTTTGCGTGAGGTAGCTGCAGTGGACGAAGATTGGTTCAATTCAAGCTGTATAGAGAAGGCGACTGTGTGAAGCAGCGAACGAGGTGAAGAAAACCTGTGTGACACAGGTTACAAAGGTGTGATACCAGTGTGGAGAAGATGTTTAATCTGTGAAGGATTGAACCAAGTTTGCTGTGAAAGCGGGTTCGAGAAGAACTAATCAGTGATTGATCAAAGTGGGAAAACGGGTGATTCTGTGAAGAAACGAGAAACTGTTCTGTGTGAAACAGACTACGTTTTGCTGCAGTATCTGTGTGAAACAGATTGGTTTATGCTGATTTGCTGCTGAAGTTTGTGAATCAGAGGATTTTTGCTACTGCTGCCGGAACTGTTTATGCAGAAAAGAGTTTTTTTTGTGAAAAAAAAAGGTGATCAGGTAGTTCAGAAAGAAGATGACAGAAGGTGCAGGAGGAGTTGTTGTACCCCGTCAAGAACCAAGCAATATGACTTGGCAACGTCCAAAACTGACCACAACAAACTACACTGCATGGTCAATTATGATGGAACCATCTTAGGTGCACATGGTCTGCGAGAGGCCATAGAACCTGTGACAGGAAGTGAAATTGATGATAGAAGAAAGTACATGGCGAAGGCGTTGATATTTCAGTCACTACCGGAGGATGTGTTGCTTCAAGTGTCAAAGCATAAGGATTCGAAGAATGTTTGGGATGCATTACGGGTCAGATATGTGGGAGCCGAGAAGGTTCAAAAGGCTCGTTTGCAGACGCTTAGAAGTGAGTTGGAAGCGATGAAGATGACCGAGGTAGAGACTATTGATGAATTTGCAGGTAAGATAAGTGGGCTACAATCAAAGTATAAAAGTCTTGGGTCTTCACTTGATGATGAGATAGTGGTGAGAAAGTTCCTGAATTCCATGCCAAAGAAATATTTGCCAATCGTTGCTTCGATTGAGCAATACTCGGAGATTGAGAAAATGGCATTTGAAGAAGTGGTGGGTCGACTTAAAGCTTACGAGGAAAGGGTAAAATCCCAAGATGAAATCGAAGATAGGCCAAGTAAATTGATGCTCACTTGTAATGATGAACATCCTAAACCAAGAAACGATAATGGTTATCAACAAGGTCGTGGATGGGTTAACCGGGATGGAAGAGGTCGTGGTAGAGTCCGAAGTTGGGAAGAGGAAGGGATCGTGAGAACCGACCCAGTTCAAGAAATGATCAACGGGGGACAATGGGAGAACCAGACAAGTCATGGGTTCAATGCTACCGATGTGAAGAGTTCGGACACTTCGCATATGAATGTCCAAAGTCAAAACCAAAGCACGAGGAGGCCAACTTGGTTTGTGAAGATTATGAGCCGACTCTACTTTAGAGAAGGAAGACCACATTAGGATTATGGGGGTGATTGTTGAAAGTTAATCCTAATTGTGGTCATATGTGAAAGTTTAGAGGGGAGAATCATCAAGAGTCTAAAGATATGTTTGTTTTATTTAGTAGTTTTAATTAGCTTTATTTTAGGTATTAGTGTTTATGTTTTTGGCTGTAAATGGGCTGTTATTCCAGCTGTGTTTGAGTGGAGTTTTCATTAGTAATTAAGGTTAGGATTAGTATAAAATAGGGTCATTGTTTACGAGTTTTTGGTGTGGTTTTTATTCAATAAAAAGAAAAGAGTCGTGGGTGTGTTTTCCCACAAAAATGCTGCTGTTGTTTGCTTTTCTTGATCCAGTTGTCTAACATGATTTAGGAAAAACTTGTCTTGAATATTATTAACTAGTTTGTGTTTAGAATTTGGAGATTTGCCCTCTTGAATGTGGCTATTCTTGTAATCTTTTTCAGTGAATCAAAGCCTTTGATTTCCAGTTCTTAACAATGGTTCCATTGCCGGGAAATCGAATGGTACCTACAACTCGGGATTTGCCGGATCAACTAGCAACTATTGCAGCAAAATTAGATGCCATTATTGCATCTTTGAGGGACGATGTTGAAGAAATTAAAGCTCATGTGAACACATATGATCGAAACAGTGAAGAATCAGACCATGATTTGAAAAATATGGTGGAGGAGGAACCGCAAGGGTCCGAGCATGACCCCCTTCAGCATCACGGATCCAGCATTGGTGGCGGAATCATTGATCAAAACGACGTAACCGGTGATGGGATTGATGGCGCTGCTGAAATAGATGAGATAGATGGCACCGGAATTGAAGGATGGGGGATGACGAAGAAATTAAAAGAAAATGGCAGCCATGATCGGAAGAGAGGGGAAATTGGTGCTTTCTGTAGTATAATTGATACCAAATTCGAAAACAGAACAAAAAACACAGCAATAGTTTTGGAACTCCTCCTCCAATTAATTGATAGGAAAAAACTTACATCCATCAAAGAAAAACCTACCTATATTTATAGCTAACTAACCTTGTCCATCAAGTTAATCAACTCCTACAAATTAGGCTTTATCTCATATCCTTTTGAGATAATCTTTAAATCACCAAGACTTATCTCAAATCCATTTGAGAATTGAGATAAAGTTTTAAACTACCTGGACTTACCCCTTTATTTAACCAGATAATAAGTTTAAAATAAACTACAAAATAGACCCTAAACTTCATTTAATGTCAAGATTGGTCCAACAATCACCCCCCCAATCTTGACCTTGAGTCTTCTGTTATTTTCCAGTATCTTCAATCATCTTCACCCCCCAGACTTTCTCTCATCTCTGTAAATTTAATCTTCGGTAGAGCTTTGGTGAGGATATCAACTCGTTGTTCCCCGTTGATGTGTTCAACCTTGATCTGATCTTTCTCAACACAGTCACGTATGAAAAAATAGCGAGTGTCAATGTGTTTGCTTCTCCCGAAGAACACTGGATGTTTCATTAAGTCAATTGCAGATTTGTTGTCAACTTTAATTACCACCAGCTCCTTTTCCCTTCCTGTAATTCAGCTAACAATCCCCTTAACCAAATCGCTTGGCAGGCTGCTGAAGTTGCAGCCATAAACTCCGATTCGCAGGAGGATAAAGCCACTGTTGGCTGTTTTTGAGAGCTCCAAGTGACACGTCCATCAGCAAAGTAGAACACTAGACCCGTAGTTCCTTTTCCATCATCCAGGTCAATAGAATGACTGCTGTCACTAAATCCCAACAGCTTATCACTTCCATTTCTTCTATAGTAAATCCCCAGATCTGTAGTCCCTTTCACATACCTCAGAATCTGTTTTACAGCTTGTGAGTGAGTAGTTTTAGGCTCTTGCATGTACCTGCTTACATATCCAACCGATTATGCAAGATCTGGTCGCGTATGTGTTAAGTGCCGCAGACACCCAATTATTTTTCTGTACTCAGTTGCATCCACACTTCTGCTGCCATCATCTTTTCTCAATTTCAGCCCTGGTTCCATTGGGAATTTGGTGAAATTGCACTCCCACATTCCAACTTGCTTTAAGATCTTTTTAGCATATCTCGACTGCTTGATCTTGATGCCATCTTTGCTTTGCATAAGAGAGATTCTCCGTGAGTTCTTGTATAGACGGCTTGTTCAAGCATGCATCGTTTGAACCCAAACTCTTTTAAAACCCCATCTAACTTTGTATCCCAAGCTCGTGGAGCTTCTTTTAATCCGTAAAGAGCTTTTTTCAGTTTATACACCTTTCGTTCCTTCCCTTTCTTGACAAAACCTTTAGGCTGAGTTACAAATACCACCTCTTTGAGATCCCCATGTAAAAAATCTGTTTTGACATCTAGATGATGTACATGCCACCCTCTTGGAGTTGCTAATGCCAGAATGAGTCTAACAGTCTCAATTCTAGCTACGGGTGCAAACACTTCGTCAAATCTACTCCATGTTGCTGGATGTACCCTTTTGCAACTAACCGGGCTTTATAACGTGTAAGCACACCATTAACATCTCTTTTGCTTTTATGTAGCCATTTTAAACCAATTGGATGATGTCCTGGGGGTAGATCCGTTAACTCCCAGGTGTTGTTTTTCTCAATGGATGCAATTTCACTTCCCATTGCTTGCTCCCATTCGTTATGACCTGTGGCTTCTTTGAATTTTGTTGGATCTCCTTCGGTAAGAAGTAGATCATAGACCTCATTTAAATTCTTCCGGCCTCTTCTTCAGCCAAAGATGGATCTGCTGGGTCATCTTTATCCGTAGGCAACCGGGGTAACATAGGTCCTCGATTTGTAAAAGTGGTTTCTGGGCTGCTAGAAACAGAATGTAGTGGATTTTTATCACCAGATGGCTCTGCTGAAAAGTTTTCATGATCTATATGAGGAAGGTCTTGCTGCGATGGGCCTGTTTGATCTAAGCCTTGTGGGCTGTTTGGATCAGCAGGCTCAGGTTCTTTATTATATTCCTCTGGATCAGTTCTGAATGGATTTACTTTGATCACAAAATTCAGCATCTTTGTCACTAGAATTATCGGAGTACTCTTACCAATCCCATTTTCTATTTTCATCAAATTTTACATCTCGACTGATGACTATCCTTCCTTCTTTGACATCATACATTCGATAGGCCTTTGAACCTGCTTCGATTCCTAGATGTACCATTGGTAAGCTTCTTTTGTCTAGTTTCTTTAGCTGGTTCGAAGGCACTCTCACATAATCAACGCATCCAAATACACGTAGATGATCCATCCTTGGTTTTCTTCCTTTTAGAGCTTCATATGGGGTCTGATCAGTCAAGATTTTCGTGGGCAGCCTGTTCAGCACATGGCATACTCATCGCGTTGAGGATGCTTCTTGTTGTGCTTAGTACCGTACGATTTCGCCTCTCAACTATTCCGTTTTGTTGAGGGGTATAGGGTGCGGTCAATTGTCTTGTAATACCTGTTTGCTCACAAAACAATTAAATTCTCGGGAGGTAAATTCTCCTCCCCGATCAGTCCCGAGAACCCTTATTTTTCCTCCATATTGATTTTCGGCCGAGGCTTTGAACCTTTTGAATTGTTCAAAGGTTTCATCCTTCGTTTTTAACATGAAAACCCACATAAACCTACTGTTGTCATCAACAAGAAGTAAAATATACCTGTTTCCAGCTGGTGTAGGTGGAGATATTGGGCCATACGGGTCTGCATACACTTGGTCCAGTGGTTTTTCTGCTCTGAAAAAAGTTTGATCAGGAAAGCTTTGTCGTGTATGTTTACCAGCTAGGCATGCCTCACACATTTGGGTAGGATGGTTTATTGTTGGTACTCCAAGAACCATCCTTTTTGTGCTAATTCGTGTAATGGTGTCGAAGTTCACATGACCTAAACGAGCGTGCCATATCCATGCTTGATCTTCTACTTTTGAGTGCAGACAAACAGGTGAGCCAATTTTTATAGTGTTCTTGTACAACCGATTTGGTGATCGTTGTACCTTCATTAATAAACTTCCATCGGGCTCGTACATCCATAAGAATTCCTGTTTCATTAGGATCTCACACCCCCCTTCGGTGAGTTGCCCAAGACTGATGATGTTGCTTTTCAAGAATGGAATGTAGTACACATCCGTCAAGAGACGATGTTCCCCATTCTTGCATTCCAGCAGAATTGAGCCTCTTCCTTCAATGTCAACACATGATCCGTCCCCAAATCTCACCTTGCGTCCTACCTTTGTGTCAAGTTTAGAAAACAACCCTTTATTTCCCGTCATGTGATTAGATGCCCCGTTATCTAAATACCCCACGAATTGTTCATCTTGATTAGACACATAGTTGGCTGGATACACCTTTTCCTCAGTGAGATAGATCAGCTCCTTTTGATCTTGAAAGGCAACGGTCATTAAGAGTGCAGGCTTGTCAACATTAGCCTGTGGTTGGTTGACTTCTTCCTTTTTCCTTGTCGGGCAATTTGCAGAGAAGTGCCCTAAAGCATCACATCTGAAACATTGTAATTGTGAACGATCCTTCTTTTGGTTTGATGAGCCTTGAGTTCCACCTTGTGCAGCTTGACCTTGGCCAACTCCACGCCCTTGGCCTCCAAATCTTCCACGACCACGACCTCGGCCTCGGGTTTTAGTGTTGCCCCCTCGACCTTGGCCATAGCCCTTTTCAAGTCTCCTTTTTGCCTCCCAATCCTCCTTGTTAGTAATTTCCTGACCAAACTTGATTCATCAATGACCGATCCAAGTGTGGCTGAATTAGAGGCAATCCCAGAAAGCTTTGCCATAAAATCATCCACTGTTTCGTTTTCCTTCATCTTGATTGTATCAAACTCGGTCTTCAATGATTGCAACCGGGCCTCCATGACTCTTCAGCTCCAAGATGGCGAGTTTTTATTGAATCCCAGATTGCTTTGGCAGTGTCACAGCTTGCAATTTGTAGAATCAGATCTTCAGGGAGTGCTTGATACAGGTATGCGATTGCCGAGTTGTCCTTCTTTGAATCGACATTGGATCCTGGTTCGATCGCCTCCCATATTCCTTGAGCCTTGAAAATCGCTTTAATTTTAAGAGACCAGATTTGGTAATTGGTTGCTGTTATAATCGGGCACTGAAATTGTGGATTCAGCTTCTCATTCTGGTTCACGTTTTGCTGCACAACTTCCTCCATCGTTTTAAGCTTAGATCACCTCTTGTATTGCTGCCCTGTTTTCAGATCTGGTGATTGATCCAGACCTTCGAATCAACTGCCCAAGTCCCTTCTGAACACAGCTCTGATACCAATTGTAGTATAATTGATACCAGATTCGAAAACAGAACAAAAAAACACAGCAATAGTTTTGGAACTCCTTCTCCAATTAATTGATAGGAAAAAACTTACATCCATCAAAGAAAAACCTACCTATATTTATAGCTAACTAACCTTGTCCATCAAGTTAATCAACTCCTACAAATTAGGCTTTATCTCATATCCTTTTGAGATAATCTTTAAATCACCAAGACTTATCTCAAATCCATTTGAGATAAAGTTTTAAACTACCTGGACTTATCCCTTTATTTAACCAGATAATAAGTTTAAAATAAACTACAAAATAGACCCTAAACTTCATTTAATGTCAAGATTGGTCCAACACTTTCATTGACAAAATTGACAAAACCGATGGCACCGGAATTGCAGCTTGGGGGCGGCGAAGAAATTAGCTGCAATTGGCAGCCTTGATCGAAAAGGGCTAGGAGAAATTGGTGCTCTCGTTGAGAGGTGGGTGTGGCTGCCCAGTGGTTTGAGCTTAGTGGTCTACGAGGAATTAGTCCAATTTATAAACGAGAGCTGTAAGTTGAAGTACCATGATTGTATGGGGGTGTCACAACAAGTACCGTCACCCTTGCTGTTCATGACCACAACCATATCAAGGCAGTTTTTTACGCTGAGAAAAGTCCCTCAGCAGCCCAGGACCGTAGTAGTATTTTTTATATTTGTGTGGGACCCAGGGAAGGAAATTTGCAAATCAATTGGGCTGTTTGGTAGTGCCTATACATGTAGTCATGTGCTTAATTGGAACAAGCTTAGAGACTACAACAATCCTCTTCAACAAGATACAACATTTGGTTATAGATGTTATGTTCGACTTGAGGTCAAGTCGTTTCTCCGGATGGGTAGTATTGATACGAACCCAATCCTCATCTTTGACCCGTTGCCTAGTCAAACTAGTTCCAACAGTTCCCGATTAGTGGGTGGGAAGTGGGGAAAACTGCCATATAAGTTTTAGGCTTTATATTTGTGTTTTGTTTTAGGAAAAACTTGTCTTGAATATTATTAACTAGTTTGTGTTTAGAATTTGGAGATTTGCCCCCTCGAATGTGGCTATTCTTGTAATCTTTTTCGGTGAATCAAAGCCTTCGATTTCCAGTTCTTAACACATCTCTAAAAGCTAAACATGAAAGGTAGCTAGAATGGAAATGGATTGAATGGGTGAAAGTCACCCTAAGTGTACTTTAGGGAATAAAGCATTATAAATCATTTTATTCAAAAAAATCAGATTACTAATTGATATTATACAATTTTCTATAATCATATTTGAATCGTTGAAATGTACTAATTCTATTGTTGTGGACGAAAAATAAGGTTAACCCAACCCAACCCAACCGGACACAAATAGCTCATTTTGTTTGATCAACCAAACTATTTTGTAACCTTGTCATATTCCTCATTTTTCTGATCGTATGATTGAAGTAATTCGTAATTGAGTGGTTATTTCCTTTAATCTAACTGCTGTCTGTGCAGGTGACAAGGAACTATGGTGCTCTAAGGAGGTAGCATAAGCAAAGGTTGGTCTTTACTAGGTGGATGTTCAGTGTACAATCCAGCTCAGGTACTCCCATTTTGATATGCAGTGAGCATTTCTCCACCCGGAGTCCGAGCTGATAAAGATGTGAACGATGTAAAGTTTGAGCTTGTTTGAGAGCAGTGAAATATGGTTTCTGCATTTAGACATGAAAATACCAACTTGTAATGGCTGCTTTGGATTTATTTTTATAAAGTTTGTTTGATAGCTGGAGTAAAAACTAAACTGAGCTGAAAGAAAGGTAAAGCTTTTATGTTGAAACATAACATCATCATTTTTGAATGAGAGATGGGTTGACGCGCTGGGCATGAGCTGTGGTGGCTCAATGTTTTTTAGGTGTACAACGAGTTTTAAAACTGGGGTTTTCCATAAGAAGAAGATTAGCTTTACGCATTGCTTTTGATTTGGCATTCGTGCCCCCTTCCTACATTGTTGGCATTAGATATATTGTGAAAAAGTTCAGTTGACTAACAATCTGAATAATAACGTATCATCATTTTTAGATATCCTAGATTTAACATGAGTATTAACCGCAAACAAACTAGTTGAACATTTTTTTGGCACACAACAATTGTATATGATAGCTAATGAGAAGGATAAAAGATACATTTAAATCTAAACAAGCAAAAAAGGTCTCGACCTAAACTAGCAACCTTGGTTTCCCAAGTGTTCGGCTTCTCCCAGGCCAGAGCTCCAACCTCTGTTTCTTTGTGGTAATAATTGTATATAACTTGTGAAAAGACTGTCAAAATAAGAAAAATCATTTTAATTTTTAACCCTAAATTACAAAGTTGTATCATATGCAATATTGCTTGTACTCGGAGACTGTAGTAACCGACCATGGGGATAAATAATATATACAATTTTGAGAGTATGTGTTGTCTCTTTTAAGTTTGATTTTTTACGAAATTGTGATCCTTGTAGCGCATAAAAAAGATTCCGTTAAATTATAAAAGTGTTAACTTTTTGGACGAAACCATTTAAAGAAACAACATTTAAACATCAATAACGTAAAAAAAACCATTAGAATGAATCAAAAATTCGTAGAAGCACAAAATACAAAGAATAAATATATTTTAGAATAAGAAAAACATTAAAGGAAAAAACACAATGAAACTACATTTTTTTTGGTTTGTGTGGTTGGGGGAGTGAGATTAAAACCAGGAGATTCTCCATCCCACAACACACTTATCATCTCCTCCAATCTATGCATTACTTGCTTGTACCTTGTGATTAACAATTTTAACTCTGGTGGTTGGTGTACTACTCCGGCATACTACTTTATAAATATATATATATTTTCACCAAAAATTAAACTTGAGAACAATTATTAAACTTGGTCTAACCTTCATTTTTCTCTTGTAAAATTTTTCTCACACATCACATTAAAATTAAGACACAAGCAGTGTTGCAAAAATCGGATTAGCCGGTCGATTAATCGGCGACTAATCGATAATCGGAGGCTCCCCGCTTCGATTTTTGCTAATTGACAACAATAATTGTTAATCGGTCAAAAATCAGGATTAATCGGCCCAATCGGCCAATAATCGGTGTTTTTTCCAGATTCCGGCGAGATTCCGGCAAAGTCTAAAAATTCCGGTGAAAACTCCGAAATTCCGGCAAGACATGTAGATATATATATATATATTATATATATATATATATATATATATATATATATATAACTAACATTTTTAGTAGAAATACATATAAAAATGTTTGTATATATATAAAAATTTGAAAATTACATATAAAAGTTCCAAACCGATTAATCCCGATTAATCGCTAGTCGGTAACCCACCGCGCGACTAACGCCTAGCGATTTTTGCAACACTGTACACAAGCATTATCCATTACTATAGCAATAAATGTTTATTTTTGATTTATTCATTATCCGGCATATAAAAAAGAGATAAAATGGATAATCATTTCATTAATATAATAAAAAGAGTTTAGTTTCATAAATTATTGTAGTTCACCTTCATTTAACTTATGAATTATACTTAAAAGTATATCAACTTCACATTTTTAAAATCTATAACACTTTACATGACATGCATTTTTTAGAGATGAAAGATGGATCTAAATTGTCTTTGTACCTGCTACGCAATTTCGACAAGTAGAAGTCAACAATGTCCAATTACATGCCGCACATATCTCTTTTACCCTTATAAATTCCTTGATTTGTTTTGAATTTGGCTTTGCATCAGATATATATTACATGCCACACATATCTCTTTTACCCTTATAAGTTCCTTTGTTTGCTTTGAATTAGATATATTTTGATTATGGCTTTTGCCTCGTGTCATTCTGTAATTCATTTGCACCAAGATTGACTCTTATCAGTTGCAGCTATGCTCTTCTGCACCATTAAAACCACAATTGAGAACACATTAAAGCAACAATTTTGTTCCATATATAGAAGCCCATGAAACGGTACCCCTCCAATTAAGAATACCCATCCACTTCTTGGGGAGTGATAACATTCAAGAAGTAAAGGTAATTCAAAGTATATATAACCATAATCCATAGTTTTCTTTAGATACTTGATCTATACTCGTCTTATAACTTGCGAATGGTGTTTACTTGGATTACTAGTATACCTACTTAGCTTTTAAACAACATATGTTATAACAAACTTTACATTACAATCTATAGAAGGATTAGAAGTGCTTATAGGAGAAGAATCTTCATAATTAATTTCCTCAACATTTTATCAACACGATAAGATTGTAAAATAGTAATCTTTTTGTTCTCATGCTTTATCCTAATGCCTAGGAACACTCATCCTCCCAGACCTTTCATTGAAATGTTAGATGAAAACTCTTTGGTTTTGTGGCCACTTGATATTGGCTAATGGTGAAAATCAAATGTCATCCACGTATAAATAGACAAATAAAAATTCTTCTACTAGAAGTATCAAATTTGTTATACACATATCTTTGTTGAAAGTTGCCCTGGAGGTACAATGTAACTGAGTACATAAATGCCTAGGTCCTATTAGGTATCACATATGAGAGAAATGGAAAAGATCAATTGCTAACCACCATTAACCGACTAACCCATAAACCCTTTTAGAGTAATAGAAGAATGACATGCGTCACCATCTTTAAAAAAATAGAAATGTTAAATGGTAAAATAAAAATTTATTCATCAACATTTTTTTAAACAAATAATCATCCTACTCATTTCCCCTTCTTTTGAAAAAAAAGATTCCCCCTTATACTTTTATAACCTTCATAACTTTTTTTATACAGTGTTGTTTATTTATAAAATTTACACCATTAAATAGATCGTATTTTTACCTTTAATTCCGTTATAGTTATCTCGAACGTCCATCGTTACATATATATAAAGAAAGGTTGCATATATGTAATAAATTTTGTCCAATAATTTTTAAAAGCTCCCTAATTTAATTAAAACTCCCCCCATTTTTTTAAAACATGCATGTAAGAAAAAATTACATCACATACATGAATATAATCTTGAATGTAACTTTTCTTATTATATAATATGAAATAATTACACATGCTTAGCATACACAACGTGCTTGTATAGTTAGTTGCCTAAATATTTATTCAATGTAATTTATTTGAAAATTTAGAATGGCAGTCTAATATAAATCTCTAAATATGGTATACATTTGTTTAAACTTATCATGTTATTTAATATTTTGACAGAAAAGTATAATTGTTAGGGAATGTATCATTACTAACAATAAAAACACATTTTAAGAATTTAAGAAAAAAATATTTCCTATCATAAATAAATGAAAAAATTACATTTGTGATTAAATATTCAGTTAATCGCTTCTTATATAATACGAGCATACATGGAATTGTTGATATTACATACATATAATATATTCAACCCTTACAATTATCCTTGTATATATATGTAATATATTGTTATTACATATATATAATGTCATGTTGCTCATGGTCATTTGTAGTATGATATTACATATATGTGACGAATAATTATATTTGTGTAATGTAAATATAAATGTAATTATTGAAACATAAATGCATTTACGACATTCAGTTTTTTATTATTAATTAAAAATATTTAACATCAAATATTAATTTAATCACTTCCTGTATAATGAAATTATTTTATAAATCAAATAAAAATAATTACACATGTTAGATACAATCACATATACATATAATATAAACATTTTTGAGTATCTTTTTAAATGTATGTAATATTATGTTATGACATATGTGTAATATCATATCACACATGTAATATCTTATTACCTATCTAGTAATCATCATTTAAAATAATAGTTTACAATTATTATTATCAACGAGAAGTGAAGAAGAAAAAACCCTATATCCTAGTGAATGAGTGAGCAATCAAAGAATTGTTACATTACATATAGGTGATATAAACATTAATACATATTTTTATATTACATGTATGTTTTTATTAGACAAGAATTGATTCATTACATATATCAAAGATCAAAAAACTATTGATTTAATCAAAATGCATAATTCTTTTGTTTTTCTTTGTCGAATTGCATCGGTTCTTGTTGCTTTTGTTCCTCTCACACCAATGCACAGGCCTGTAACTTTTTCACAAAAATCAGACTTTTAATAATAGAACAACATAACTCATAAATACTTGACTTATAATAAAATTCAACATGAAAAAAGAAACAATTTTATAAATATTAAAAATAGTAATCTATCACTTCAAAGAGTCATCTATTTGTCAAAAAAATATATTACATATATATAACATACACGCGCGCGAGCACACACACACATATATATATATATACACTATATAAAGCAAAACTTTAGGATACAAGTATAATTTAAAAAAAAATTAAAACATCTAGTACAACTTGTTAAACATTAGGTACAAATGTTTTATTCAATTGTTTCTATTTTGCCCATCATTTGATAAACTTCTTCTAATTAATACATTAATTAATACATATTATTAATATATTATTTAATAATATGAGATTATTTAATGCATTATATTATATATATTATTTATAATATTTTAAATTAACATTAAATTAATTAATATGTATTATCTTATTTGAATAATTAACTATATAATTACTAAATACATTTATAATAATAATAATAATAATAGTACTAATAATAATAATAATAATTAAATATATAAATAAATATTATATTATTTGAATACTTAACTATATAATTACTAAATAATTTTATAGTATTGATGATAATAATAATCTATATTTATATATCTATACTATTATATAAAACATTTTATTAGTACACAATTTTAAATTTACTCAAAATCTAATACAACTAATATAACTTTTTAAACATAAGATACAAGTATTATATACATTATTTAATATACATTTATTTTAAGTATTAACTTATTTGTATTATTTTAAATTAATATTAAAATAGATATATTTATTATTTATATTTTTATAACTTAATACTATTTGTTTTAAGTATTATTTTATTTGAACACTTAAGTATATAATCACTAAATAGTAACATATAATAATAATAATAATAATAATAATAATAATAATAATAATAATAATAATAATAATAATAATAATAATAATAATAATAATACGCAAATATATCATGTTTAAGACATGTCGGAAAATAGGCTCGATAACACCCGCTACATCACTATATATAATAAACAGGAAAAATTATGAGTAGTGTAAGTTTCTCAATATTACCATAATAATTTTCTTTTTCTCCAAACTAATAAAAAATCTACTTTGATTTTTTATAATTCTACATATAAACCTTTAAGGATTTTTTTAAAAACTAACCATAATATTTTCTGCCTTTGATTTTTTTTTCTTTTCCAAATGGTTACCTATTTTGTTTTTTTTTTTAATTTTATATTTAAGCATTCGAGTTATGTTAAATTTATATTTAATCGCCTGAATTTTTTTTAAACTTTATACTTAAGCCTTCGAATTATGTCAAATATATTTACATTTAGTCACTTGAACTTTTTATAAGTTTTATACTTAAGCATTCGAGTTATGCAATTTTTTTACCCAATTTACAATAGAGCTCATTAATCATAGTAAAGTTATCATTTACACATTCATTATTTTTTTCAATGTTTTGAAATATTTATTTTTTATATATTTTTTTCTATTACACTCTTTATTAGGGTTTCGCACGTAATCTTTTTTTCGGTTGGCTATTACTAACGTATAAATCATCAGTATTAAATATTTCAACTTTTATAACCCCGTTGCATAGTACGAGTCGCACCCACTAGTGTGTGTGTGTATATATATATAAAACCTATGACATCGATGTAATAACCTATCAAATATAGGTAATATAATATCATATTACATATATACAATAACCAGTATATATGTAATAACCAATCACATAAATGTAATGTATTATTGCATGTATGCCATAAATCATATCAAAAGGTATTACATATTTGTGTAAATATTATATATATGTATTAAATAGAAAAAAAACTAGAACTAATACACCTTAGTAAATTAAAATGAAATTAAATCATCATTGAAGATTCAGAACATAAATACTAGTAAGAAATTTCTTGAAGATATCAAAGAATCAGTCAAACATTATCAAGATTCAAAACATAAGAACTTTTGAAATGTTTCAATGTTCAACACGTAACATTTTTTATGATTAAGTATTAGAAAATATTACTAGAATATCAAAAGGATCTAAATCATTATAAGCCACTTTTGCTATAGAACACACAAAAATAATAATTTATATCACTAAAATCTATATCGAAATAGGTATAAGATGGTATAATGTATTGACACAAATAAAATATGATCAAAATTGTTATATAAATCATATCACTACAAGAAAATCACCCTGTCGCGACCAGATCTATGGCGACGACAAGTTGTTGTCGCTATAGGTTACTTATAGCGACGACATGTCGTCGCCATAGAGGTAGTTTGACTTTTGACTATTCTACCACTATGGCGACGATATGTCGTCGCCATAGGTCCTTTTTTTTCTTTTTGATTTATTTAAAATAATGCTAGAATGATTAAAAAAACACGTGTGACCCCAATGGCGACGACATGTCGTCGCTATAGGTAAAAACATATTTTTTTCTTTTTTTTTTACCCGCCAATAAGTGGAGGGAAATAATTGTTGGTTTTGATGAGTTGTTAGTTTATATATTGAAACTTAGGAATTTTATGTTAGTTGTGCTTATAAATTTAAACTTAGGAATTTTATGATAATTAGGATTTTATAGTATTGTGCTTATGATTAAATAACATGGTTTGTATTCATTTTATAATAGTTATGCTGTCAAAATTTCATAAAAATCCTAATATCATTTCATTTTAATTCTTATAATTGCAAGCAAGATTGAAAATCAATACGCCCAAATGCAAATGGAGAGGGTGAGTCGCCCGTTAATGAGATGCAATGTTTAGAGTTGGCATTAGGACAAAGACGTGGTCATACGAGAGGTGTTGGACGAAAAGTAAAAAAATCTCTCTCGTTATGAGCCATCAAGCGGGTAATCATCACATCGGGATTAAGAAATGGAAGAACTAAACGCCAAATGCATGAAATGCAAGAAAGAATGAATCAATTTGAAAGACAAAAGCATCATCCCGATAACGATGGAGATGATGAAAACGACGACAATTAAATAGTTGTTTGTTGGTTTGTAAAACTTAAAATATATTAGTTTGGTATGTAATTAACTAAAATTAGTTGATTTTCATTTGGATATTTGATACGCTAGTTTGAATTTCTGTGAATTTGATTTGGGATTTTGTTTGGTTTTAAGTAAAAAAATCTGGAAAAAAACAGAATTTTAAAAATTTAATTTTTAACCAGATACCATATGACGACGACATATCGTCGCCATAGGATAAATTAAATAATTAATTAATATTTTTTTATTAAACAATTATTAATTAATTTAATATTAAATAAAAATAATTACTTACCTATGGCGACGACATGTCATCGCCATAGGGTGTATTTTTTTATTAATTTTGAATTAAAAAAATTTATTGCGACGAGTTTGTCGCGACAGGCTTCTATGACGACTACGTCTATCGCGACGATCAATTTTTGAACTATTGCGACAAGGCTTTGACTACTCACCCTATGGCGACGACATGTCGTCGCCATAGGCTATAGCGACGACAAATAGAACCTATGATGACGACTTTTGTCGTCGCGATAGAGCTGTTTTCTTGTAGTGTATAGAGATAAATTGTAATAAATTTCATTCTATTTGATAACCTCATTACTAATTTCATTCATGAATTAAGAAATAAAGTTAACCTAGATGAAAAACCATAACAAAATTCATCATTCAACTTAAGTTTCTTAAAATTAAAATAGAAAGCTTAGTAAATTAAATGGAAGTCTTAAACCGTATGACACAACTGAGTAGTTATCAGAATTGGGATTTGGGATTTTTAAACAAAGTTTGATGTTCGATTCATATCTGTTCCGGTCGTACAAAATCAATACACTTTATATCTACATAAAATATAATATAAACAATAAGATAACTAATACAATGAAAATAATATTTCATTAAATAATATTTCTGTAACAACACTATCGGTCTTTGTGTTCCGTCAATAATCTTTAGGTGATGATCTTACCTTTATAGGGTTTGAGATCCGTTAATAATCACCATCAAGATATTATAAATTTACACTTTTATTATTACTTTTTAGGGTTTGCTGAGTTTGATATCTATCGGTAATCATCAACGGAGATAGTTTGTCGATGATATCTTATCGGTGATATACTTAGGGATATGTAGATATTCAACGCCCTTCCAACTCTAAATAAATGTATTATAGTTATATGGTTATTGAGTAAGTTTGAAAACCTTAGGGTTGTTAAGTCATGTAAGAGGGACATTGTAACGCCCAACCTAGGAATAAGAGGACACGTTTACATAATCAAAGATTGAATTATCTTGATGATACATTGGTATCAAACTATTACAATCTATCAAAGTTTTAGGGTTTATATAACAAGTAAGTGACTATTCCTTAGATACGTAATGTTACTTAAAACGTTTATATACCTAAATGGTGGTTTCAACGGTTTCATCGTTCTATCAATAATCCGTTAGCGGTAATCATCTTACCTTTACAGGGTTAGATATCTGTCAATAATTACCACAAAGATATTATAACTTTCATTTTGTTTACTTATTAAGGTTTGGGAGTTTGACATATGTTAATAATCACTGACGGATATTGTTTGTCGATAATATCTATTTGGTAATATACTTAGGGATATGTAGATCTTTAATGCATTTGCACCTCTAAATATATGTATTATAGTACATATGGTTATTGAGTTAGTTTGAAAACTTAACCTTAGGGTTGTTTTCATGTAAGAGGCGACATTGTAACGCACGACCTAGGAACAAGAGTGACACGTTTCCATAATCAAAGGTTGAATTATCCTAATGATACATTAATAATTAGATTATTACAATGTATCAACTTTTAGGGTTTATATAGCAAGCTGTTGGCTATTCCTTGGATATGTAAATGTTACTAACAAAATTTCTATGCTTAAATGGTGGCTTAACGGTCACGGTGTTTCGTCTACCTATATAGGGTTTGATATCGGTAAATAATCACCACAAAGATGTTATAAGTTCCTATTTTTATTCACTTTTTAGGGTTTGATGAGTTTAATATGTCAGTAATTATCAAGGGAGATAGTTTGTCGATAATATCTCTTTGGTTATATACTCAGGGATATGTAGATATTGAACGCCATTCCACCTGATCTAAATAAATGTATTATACTATATGGTTATTAAGTAAATTTGAAAACCTTAGGGTTGTTACATTATGTAAGAGGCGCCATTGTAACGGTTGACCTAGGAACAAGAGTGACATTTTACATAATTGATGATTGAATTATCCTAATGATACATTTAGATTATTACAATGTATCAATTTTTAGGGTTTATAGAGCAAGCTAGTGGCTATTCCTTGGATACGTAATTGTTACTAACAAAATTTCTATGCCTAAATGGCGGTTTAACAGTCTTGGTGTTCTGTTTACCTATATGGGTTTGATATCTGTAAATAATTACCACAAAGATATTATAAGTTTTCACTTTTATTCACTTTTTAGGGTTGATGAGTTTGATATTTGTCAGTAATCACCGAGGGAGATAGTTTGTCGATAATATCTCTTTGGTTATATACTTAGGGGTATGTAAATAACGCCCTTCCACCTCTAAATAAATGATTTATACATATATGGTTATTGAGTAAGTTTGAAAACCTTAGGGTTGTTACGTTATGTAAGAGGCGCCATTGTAATGGTTGACCTAGGAACAAGATTGACACGTTTACGTAATCAACGACTGAATTATCCTAATAACGCATCAATAATCAAATTATTACAATCTATTTTTAGGGTTTATACAGCAAGTTGGTGTCTCTTGCTTAGATACGTAATTGTTACTAACTAAATTTCTATGCCTAAATGCTGGCTTAATGGTCTTAATGTTTTATCAGTAATACGTCATCGGTAATCATCTTACCTTTATAGGGATTGATACCCGTCAATAATCACCACAAATATATAATAATTTTTCACTTTTATTTACTTTTTAGGGTTTGTTGAGTATGATACATGTCAGTAATCATCGACGAAGATAGTTTGTCAAGAATATCTTTTTGATGATATACTTAGCGATATGTAGATCTTGAATGCCCTTACGCCTCTTAATAAATGTATTATAGTATATATGGTTATTGAGTTGGTTTGAAACTTAACCTTAGGGTTGTAAAGTCATGTAAAGGTGGCATTAGGAAGGCCAACCTAGGAACAAAAGTGATACATTTACATAGCCAAAGATTGAACTATCCTAACAATACATTAATAATTAAATTATTACAATCTATTAGATTTTAGGATTAGTATGGCAAGTTGGTGGCAATTCCTTGGATACGTAATTATTACTAACAAAATTTCTATGCTTGAACGGTGGCTTAACGGTCTTTGTGTTCCCTTAGCAGTCCATCCGTAATCATCTTACCTTTATAGGGTTTGACATCCATTAATAATCACCACAAAGATATTATAAGTTTCTACTTTATTTACTTTTAGGGTTTGCTGAGTTTGATATTTGTCAGTAATCATCGATGTAGATAGTTTTTCGAGATTATCTCTTTGGTGATATACTTAGGGATATGTAGATCTTGAACTCCCTTACACCTCTAAATAAATGTATTATAGTATATATATGTTATCGAGTTAGTTTATAAACTTAACCTTTGGGTTATTAAGTCTTATAATAGGCGGCATTTTAATGCCTGACCTAGGAATAAGAGTGGCTTGTTTACATAATCAAAGATACATTAATAATCAAATTATTACAATCTATCAACTTTTAGGGTTTGTATTGCAAGCTGATGGCTATTCTTTGGATACGTGATTATTACTATCAAAGTTTCTATGCCTAAATGGTGGCTTAATGGTCTCCATGTTCCATCAGTAATCTGTCGGTAATGATCTTATCTTTACAGGGTTTGACATTCGTCAATAATCACCACAAAGATGCTATAAATTTCCACTTTCATTTACTTTTTAGGGTTGCTGGGCTTGATATTTGTTAGTAATCACCGACGAAGATAGTTTGTCGATAATGTCTCTTTGTGATACACTTAGGGATATTTAGATATGTATTGAACGCCTTCCACCTCTAAATAAATGTATTATAGTATATGTGGTTATTGTACAAGTTTGAAAACATTAGGGTTGTTAAATCATGTAAGAGGCGACATTGTAATGCTCGAACCCGGAACAAGAGTGACGCGTTCACATTAACAAAGATTGAATTATCCTAATATATATTAACAATCAAATTATTACAATCTATCAACAACAAATTGGTGGCTATTCCTTAGATACGTAATGTTACTAACAAAATTTTTATGCCTTTATGATGGTTTAACGGTCTCAGTGTTTATTAGTAATACGACAGCGAGTAATCATCTTATCATTATAGGGTTTGATGTTTATCAATAATTGCCACAAAGATATCAAAAATTTCTACTTTTATTTACTTTTTAAGGTTTGTTGAGTTTTATATCTGTCAATAATCATCAACAAATTAAAGATAGTTTGTAAATAATAACTCTTTGGTGATAGACTTAGGCAATCACTAGCAAAACATAATTCTATTATTTTCAAAAAAAAAAATTCACCTTTTCTTTTATAACGGAATACTCAAAAGAATGCTTGTCCAGATATTTTTTATGCGTAATATTACGATTTACATTTAAATAGTATTGGTTTTTTATTTATCATTTTCTTTGAATGAATTCATTACATACAGACAAATTAATTACTCCCGCCTTGGATTTTAGCTAATACATTTAAATTTTATTTCATTAAGAAATATATTAAAAACCATTAATCAAGTTCATTGCAACACCCATATATGATATATGCCATCACATAACACCTTCATTTCACCTCTCTCTTTCTTTCTCACTCTCTCTCTCTCTAAGCTATCGTGCATGAAAGCTTCAAAAATGATGCAAGATGATGCGTTAACAAAGGTCGATCGACCTGATGAAGATAAATCGCTACCTCTTAAGAAAAGGGTTCGATTATTATCCTCTGATGAGTCCAGCGAAATGAGTCTTGATGCTGATTATGATGATCGGAGCTTCATAGACGCCGGCGATGAGGAGAATCAAGCAGAGACCTTTTTGATTGAGAAGATACCATCCGACAGTGATTTACTGATTAAGAGGTTAATTTGTGTGTTTAAAGTTTAATTCTTCTACTTTTACGTGTGAATGTGTGTGTTTTTTTAATTTGTTTGTGTTGTGTGTGTGTGTGTGTGTTTTTTACTTGATAATTTAATTTTCAATTCACATCGGTTACAAATTTTTTTTGCAATTAATTCAGCACCTGGTTTTTATTATTATATATAAATCTCTCGTTTTTGGTAATAAATTTTACATTTTTAATCAGATCCAAGAAGAAGTAGGGTTTTTGGACCAACTCTAGGTTTTGATAATTTTTTGTTGTGGTGCAGACAATGGGTAGGTGACTCAGTGGAGGGTGGATCGGGTGCTGGTGGTGCTGGAAAACAAGCTGATGAGATGAAGGAGGTTATAGAAGGTGGCGGCAGCGGCGGCGGAGGTGGTGATGTTGTGGTTACAGAACTTGAAGGTGGTGGTGCTGGTGGTGGCAAGGATGGTAGATCTGGTGTTGTTGGTGGTGGAGAACAAGTAGAATTAACAAAGGATGTGATGGAACATGACGGTGGTGGTGGTGGTGGCGGCATCAACAACAGTGCACTTGGTGGTGCTGCTGTTGGTGATGTAAAACAAGCTGTTGAAACTGAAGAAGTGATAGAACATGGTGGTGGTGGTGGTGTCAATGACGGTGAAGGTGGCGCTGTTGGTGATGTAAAACAAGCTGCTGAAACAATGGAGGTGATAGAACATGATGGTGTTGGTAGTGGTGGTGTCAATGATGCTGAAGGTGGTGCTGTTGGTGGCGTAAAACAAGCAGAAGAAACTGAAGAAGTGATAGAACATGATGGTGGTGGTACTACTACTGGTGGTGTCAATGATGCTGAAGGTGGCGCTGTTGGTGGCGTAAAACAAGCAGAAGAAACTGAAGATGTGACAGAAAATGAAGGTGGTGGTGACAAGAGTGCTCATGATGGAGGTAGTAATTATGCACCTGATATTGTTGATGATGAAAAACAAGTGCAAGGAGTTGACACTGTAACTGTTGTTGAAGGCAGCTGCAGTCAGTCTCCCATTGGTACTACAATTGAGTTTAAAAATGGTGGAAAAATTGAAGGTGAAGAGAATGATGGGCTGATGGCTGCAATGCTAGATGCAGATGGCGATGAAATCATGCAAAACAGTGAAACTGTTGAAGAAGTGGAGATCAATGAAGTCAATAATTTAGTGGATGATGTTGTATCCATGATAGATGATGGAGAACAAGTGCCTGAAGTTGATTCTGTAACAAACCTTGAAGATCACTATGAACAAGGGAAAGAGGCTGCAATTGAAGAGGATGGTGGTGGAAGTGGTGGAGTTATTGCAAATGTAGTAGGAGATCAAGACCGAAAAGGAAAAAGGCCAATGGAGTATGTAGTATCTACGACGGTTCATGGTGGGATCAGTGCGAGAAAGGAGGGCGAAAGCAGCGACAATGCACCTGTTTTTGGTGGTGTTGGAGAACACTTGAACAAAGATGATCCACCAACAAATCCTGAACGTGTGCTATCTCAAGTGATTCACCATGGAGGTAGTGTCATTGGTGACGTTGGTAATGTTGGCGGTGGGCGCTCCACAGATCTTGCTATTGAAACAGGTATTGGTGCTCATACTAAAGGTAATCATGATGTCTTCATACAACAGGCTGCATTTGAAGTTCCTGATGGGGGAAGTGGCATTGACACTGCAGTTGCACCGGGAGGAGGAACCACAAATGATACTCAAATTCAACACAATCCAATGACAACCACATATGGTAGGAAGCGACAAAGCAGCCAAGAACTTGACAGTTTTTCTCATGATGGAGGTAGTGGTGATGCACCAGGACCAGAAGCTACAAAAAAACTCAAACATGGTAAGGATGCAGCAGGTAGAAGTAGCAGCATCGCACCACGTGTTGATGGTAGTTCTAGTTCCATTGAGCCATCAGTACTTGGTGTAAACGTTCCTTGTGAAGAAAATGAAGTGCCAGTAATTCATCGGCCTATGCGTAGGTTAAGGTTATTTGGTGTTGATATTGATGTTCCTCTAGAGGAGGAGGTACCGCCACCTGCAGCAGGAACTGGAGATTCATCAAGTCTAACCAACCAAGCGTTAGATGGTGTTAGTTCATCTGCACAGAGGACTAAACATGGGGTGCGGCTGATGGGTTTCGATCTTTAGCTTGAGTTATTATATGGTGCTTGTGTGTTTGGAATCATGATAGAGATGTTGGTCATTTTCTATTTTGCAGGTTTTAAGTTATAATGCTTATGGTATGTGTCATGAAATGAAGTTCTATCTTATAATTAATGTTATGCATGTGGTTTGAAACTATGAAAAAACATATTTACATCCATTCTCATGTTATTAGCTACAACTTTATAAAAGGCAAGTAAACTAGTCAATGCTCAATATTTATGATCTATTATCATAATCAGCCTTAACTATGACTGATTTGATCAAGTACTTTCACTTTCAAATTCAATATATGAGTAATGATAACACAGCAAAAGTATAAGGCAATTGCGTGATGCACATTGTAGAATCGTATGCTTAGTCCAAGGAATAAATGTCATAGATTCTAAATAACTCTACACAATGGTTTAAGAAGTTTCATTGTGTTTTCAGTTGTGCTAGATTGTTATAAATATATATGATCAATCTTTCAGTTGAGTCCAATTCGTTCAACGACCGATCAAGAACTTTTAATCTGTGTACATTGCGATGGTCCTGCGAAGGAAACATATGACTTGTGCACCTTCGGATCATGTGGAATTCAAGAAACTAAAGATAACAATTTGTGCATCTCCATTGTGGCTACTAGTTCTAGTTGTTCTTGTGTCATCTCTAGTATTGTAGTCCTAGTGCCCTTGTTAGTTCAAGTTGAGTTGCTTTTTTGTTTTGTTTTGGGAATGTTTGTATCATCTTTATCATTCCAAAAAAAATGTTTCTGTGGTAACTATTGCGATTCAACACTTGGAGCCAAAAGCCAAAACTTCTTCCCTTTGAGTTGCCGTTGGCTATGGCTTGAAGTGAAAATCCGATCGAGTGCAATTTGATAAAGTAGGAGAGTCAAAATCGGTGTCAAGATTCCTGAAGATGAGAAAGAGATAGAGTTTAAGCCTATGTTTATTATTTGAATTCTTAATTTGTGTCGTTTTATGTTTCAAGTTTTAGTTATTTTTTAGCTAGACGTAGGTAGTATAAATACATGTTAGGGTTCTTATTAATAAAAAGAGCCGTACTAGTTCATGCAACCATCGTTCTATATTTTTAGCTTTAACCCATTCACATCCTTGCTTTGGCTGGAGGTTAGTTGCATCCTATGTTCTCACTAGTGAG
>CM046437.1:69016258-69106131 GCA_025506505.1 Flaveria sonorensis
CCAAAAAACCCGGTTGGGCCAAACCCGGTTGTACCCGGTTTTCGGGTCCGGCCCAAACCCGAAATGCCCATCTTTATGTTCAAGCTTCAAAGATATAATGTTCACAATCACCATGGGCATGGCCCATGGGCTCACAATCACCATGGGGCATGGGCTCACTAGTCACCAAGGATCATGGGCACAGGAATCATTTATTGGACAATTTAGGCCCAACTAGAAAGATTGGCCGAATAGTTTTAAGATGTTGGACTTGGACCACTTGGATAGTTTTTATTCGTATATTTTTGAAACAGAGTCAAATATAATTATAATGTATTTTGTTTCAAATATATCATTGTACAACATGAATATTTTGTCTGCTTTTTGATATAAATTGTTATTTAAAACCAAGCATGTGCAACAGCGGCCAAAACCAATGGATCAAATATAAAATATATTATTTTTCACAATGTAATGTATTTAAAAATTCCAAATAATAATGTTGTGATACGTTTATTTCTACCTACACAGATTATTATATGATTGATCGCCAATTTAGATTAAACGCAGATTAAACCCATTTAGATCCGAGCAATCACAATTCAAAAGTTAATCATCGAATTTACTCTATGATCCATATGCCTTTGAACAATTTAGAAACCAAGTGTGTATGAATCACCATGGGCTACAATCAACAATCCACAGTGGTGTGATTACTATATCAATCTCTTTTTAAACGTTAATGGTTATTGATTGCCTAGGACTATTGTGATCGACTTTATAATAACATTCTTTTTCTGCGTATTTGATCCTTTAAATAAAGTATTTTTGCATCAACTCTAGCTGAAAATCCGATATGGGTTGGCTTCCTTGAGCTTTTCTTCTCTCTCAACCACGTCTCATCATCTAACAGCTTTCCCTCCATACTTCATTTCCTGAATTACATGGTCATCCATTGGGTAAAAGACCTCTGGATGACCATGTATATGAAGTATGAAAGGAGATATATAACTACAACTAGTAATACAACGATCCAGTACATGGGTGCAGGACCCACAGCTTCTACAAGGAGTTTGTATTCTCTGTTTGAGTATACGGGTGGAAGGGCGCCATAGAGAAGAGTAAGAAAATGTACCAACTGAAGATGCTGCCCCAAATGAAGATATGTTGGACCCAAGTGAAATGAGTGATGATTAGAGCGATTTGACAGTTAACTGTCCACACACAATGGCGGTATATGTGATAACTCTAAATGTGCAATGTCTACTACTTGTCCTCCTTCTCTGAATGACGATGGAGAGAGAATGTAGACGTTTAAGATGGATATAACTAAAGATGTAAGTATCCCATTTCCCATCATCCGATGATGATTCGTTTCCAACTAAAGAAAATACCCTTTTGTCCTTGTTGATAAAGAGCCGGAAACTGTGCATCAAGGAACAAAATACGTTTAGAACATGTATGATATGAGGGTGTTATCATGTGAATGACATAATAGTTTAGGTTGTAGAATATGGTGTTTGGATGTGCTTGTGTTGATTGAAGTTGTAATAACTTAGATTTTTACTAGTTATAAGAATATGTTTTGTGAAACAGAATAATAAGCGCTCATAGTGTATGAAAGTTGAATAGCAAGAATGAAGATCGTGATTAGTGTATATGATGGTAATTTAATCATTTTCTGTTAAGAAACAGCATGATGAGTATTGTGAAAGTGTACCTGAAGGCAAACATCTGAAGATACATCTTGCTCAAGGACGCCTAACGATATGAAGGGAAGGGATGTTAGAAAGAGGTTAAACATAACATATACCATCCATCATATAAGACATCCCCTGAGAATCTGGAGTATAGTTCAGTAGTAGAATAAGGTAAGGCCGAAGACGATATTTTTGTATACAAAATAGAGTATCTGCAGCAAGAAACAACAGAATGTAAGCAACCATACACATATATATATTCAAAATATACTAAAGTTTGTAATGACCATTTTTGAGATCCTCTTGTAACACCAGTGCCCGTGTACTATAAGTAACCGTTCCAAGAATCTAAACTGAGGCATTGCAAAGTCACTTGCCATGACAGCCTGCATGCGTAAACAAGGATTATAGATTTCTTTGATAACACGGTATGATCTAGCAAATGGTTCAAATGCTCCATATGAACTAAAATCTACATGCATATCGACTAAGTGATCATACCTGCATTCCTTCCATGCCACTAATCCCAATTCCAATATCAGCTTCTTGAATCATGCCAACATCGTTAGCTCCATCACCAATTGCCAATGTCATCTTGCCAGTATATTTCTTCACTAATCGAGTATCTGGGGTTTTATGTAAAACACAAAGGTTAATGTCATGGCATTTTGTTTCTACTTCTTTTTTGGCTATGAACCAAGATGAGTCTAGCATACCAATGCTTTCTGTTTTGGTGAGACGCGACAACATATAACAGAGGCGCAATAACTGCCAGCTGCAATAATTTGTCTCTTATGTCATTCTCAAAGCAATTCAAGAGCTTTCCCATCCACCACAAGAGCAAAAGGATCATCTTTGGTCTTTTCATTATTGTTACTTGATAAGAAGCTTCAATTTGATTTAATATTTCGTCTTTCATAGCCTGAAAAGCTATAAAATGTTGAATCACTTCCACTAACTCAAGTTGCAAATCGAATAAATTGACAAAAATCAAGTGCATGATATTCACTTTAATGGTTTTTTTTCAACATCTCGGCTTAAACTCAAATGAAACAGATGCATATCATGCCTAAGCAAACTACAAGCAAAACCTGACAAAAAAATAATTATAATAAAAGGTTAGAAATTTATAGAACTTCATAGTTGATGATTCCACTTGATTAAGTCCTCACCCGATATTGACAGCAGTCTCCTTTTGTCCCCGGTAAGGAGCCATATCTTGAGCCCTGCTTGTGCAAGTTATCTATGCATTCTGCAACCTGATATTGATGTTAGGAAGAGATAGAGATGACAACTCCAAGCCGTAACTATAGAATTAGGATTATATTTTTCTCTAATAGGTCAAACGCAAAATTTCAAAATCTTATTAAAAAAGAAACGTGTCAAATGAGAAAAATGATAGCGGCGTACTTAAATGCTTACAACCTCTCAAATCGTTTTATTCAAAAAGGAAGAGTATTATCTTAAGTATATAGTTTCTACATAAATTTAATATATTTAAGAGAAAATGGAGATTTTACCCCATCTTGTAACTTGTCATCAACAGCTACAGCACCTAACAACACCAAATCTTTCTCAATGTTTTCAGATACACTTTCTAGCACTTCCTCTCTTTCAGGACCAATTATGGCCTTAGCTTTGGAGAATGATGAGCTCCATTCTTTATTCAGAGTCTTCAATCTTTTTATAGGCAAACACCATGTCTTAATCCATCTTCTGCATAGTTTGCAAGGTGCATAGCTGTAGCATGTTGGTATGTCCTACCACCATCCCTAGCCTATCAAATATAATACTGCAAAATAACCAGTTTACATTACAAACATGGTGTGTGTTTGAGCTTAATGAATTGAATCTTTAATCTCAAATGTATAATCAAAGAGACTTACTTATCAGCACCTTTGCAGAGCAAGAAAATTTGACCAAAAATCATCGCGTACTATCACTGACATCCTTCCTAGAGCTACTGAATTCTAACAAATTCATAGCTTGTATTCCCTGTAATTTTAACCATAGAATTAAAAGTGTCAGTTCAACCCACTTAACTATGAACGGGGTCAATTTGGGTTGTTATAGTACTAATGTGATCAACCTCCTACATCAAATTAATTTAGCTAGGAGGGAAACATGTGAAGTATACAACCTCTACATCAAATTAATTCAAATTTTATTTTTATTATAGTAATAATGTTGGTTTTGTTAGCACAGATTATTTACAAGTATATATAGTGTTGATCAACCAGGGCTGTGTTTTGTTTGAACTCATTTTGACCAACCCGCATGATAAATATTAATGAAGGGTCAGGAGAAGCGCCTACCTTTCGACCTCTGAAGCAGAAGGATCAATCTCTTTAACAAACATTGAATTCTGAGTTCTTCTGCAGAATTGAAATCCAAACTCTTGGCTGCAATAAGAAAAGTCATTCTTCTGGGGACTCGCTTCATATTTGAGTTTATGGCTACCTGATTGTCTTCATTTTCGACGGTATGCCTGTGTGACATAAAGCCATGACTCTAAAAAACATCATCATATCCCACACATTTGAACCATGAACCCACATCTTGTTCATCAATCTTTCATCTCTAAAATTAAACCCCTTTATACCAGTAGCACCAACATTCTTCATATCATGTTCACCATCAATGTTCTGTTCTTTGAATCACTAACTTGATCAGCTGAAATCTCGACCATCTCCACACTATCACGAGGGGTAGAATCATCACCGTCTAGATTATAACGGTAGCTCTCAATATCAATATTCATCTCTGAGAAGCAGCACGAACAATCTCATTCGCATCACCGCCATAAGATATCCCTTCAATAGAGCATTTCCTGAATTCCATCTGATTACAGTCAAAGTCCCCGTCTTGTCGCTCAAAATCATCTCAACCTGACCAAGCTCCTCTTCAAATTCGAAGTCCGAGCCTCAACCGCTTTCCCAGACATTTCATCAAACAGGTGTGGTCATTATTAATAAGCATAGCTTGTAAAAACTTAACCACTTCAATGGACACATAAAGCGAAATTGGGATCAAGTAACCATACAATATCAACGCCTCAAGAACTGTAGCAACCCCGAAACCAACGGTTTATCCGGATCGAAAGACTCATCTATATTATCCGTCAACTGAAGGTACCACCATTGTTTAGCTGTTTCATCTTGATCTGTATACTGTACAGAACCAACAGAGGCTATTAAAGATATCAACAACAGCATGAAGAACAAAACATAAATCACATGATCCATCTTCCTCTCAATCCTACTACGTTTCGACGGCGATTTCATCGAATTTCGCACCACTTTCGTGTCTCCTCCAGCAAATATCACAACTCCATAAACATAATCAGTATTCTGAAGCTTCGAATCTCGAAGCAGAAACTGTGAAGGAGATAAAGAATATGACGAACTCAATTCACCTTCATCATCATTATTAAACTCCAAATTTCCAACGAAAGTGTATAAACTCGAATTGGGATCTTCACATCTCACAACAGCTTTGAAATCATCAAACTTGACTTCTTCATCAAACCTAAAGTGCACTCCAAACACCGTTTGATTTTGAGATTCGTTTCACCATCAGATTCATCGTCTCAACGTAACAAACACCATCTTCATAGCTAGAAGATAAAACAGCAGATCAGAGGGAAATACTCATTCTTATTCACCTTCACACATCCCCAACACGAAGCACCTTCCATGATCGATCAACAAAAACCCCATTCCAATATGAACCTTAACTTTCCTCGAATTCACCTCCAAATCCTGCACAAACCGATGCCAATCTTCAACGCCTTCTTTCAACATACTGATCCCCACGACGAACACCAACGGTGCAATCAAGCTCAAAGGCGAAAACGGAGCTAAAGAAGTAACAGACAACACTGCAACCAACAGGAAATACAAATTGCAACTCTTCGAAACTGTTCGAACAGCGATTTGGGGAGAAAGTGATGACATTATACTTCGTTGTAGTGACGTTATTACTCGAATACTTATACGGTTTCGTTTTGTGCTTCGATGAATCGTTACAGTATACGACTCTGGTGAACCCCGGTTGACCGAAGTCCAATCCGTTCGCCGGAGGTGGTGGTGGTGGTCGGAAACATGAAAAAGAGTACAAATTGCTCCATTTCAGTTTTCTTCTTCTTCTGTTGTTGTTGTTGTTGTTTGTGTGAATGTTTGTGGGTGATTGTGTGGGCATTTGGGTGTGGGGATGATGATTGATTGTGATCAAAGTGTGATTGTTTCTTGTAGTGATGATCGGCACATGTTGACGGATGAAGAATCTTGAAATTGCAGGTTTTGTTTGTTTTTGTGGAGTTGATTATGGTAATTCAGAGTTCGGAATCTTCTGAAATGCTGAAATTTGAAGTTTATTGGATCTTGTGTTTTTGTGGGACTTTACATAACATCGGATTTTGAGGATGATATCATTACTTATTAGGATGTACACAACGGTAAACTTGATCTTTCGTGTATAAGTAGAGTCGTCGGTTGTGACATCAGCTTTTTATCTATTATTTTCATAATTGCTAAAATTTTGGTGAGGATCGTTGGAATTGGAAGTAGTAGTGCAAGTAGGGATGGTGCGACGGCAACGCGTACAGCTTCCCTTACGCTTGCACGCTGATGTGAACCTTTAGCTCACTAACGTGCAGGCAAAAACAAATGAATATGAAATGAATTTAAGATTCATTGAGTTTGTAAATTAAAATTGGTTATGTAATTAAAACTCTTAATATTTGAGTATTCAACAAAAGAAACATGGCATCACAACACAAAGTATGGAAACCCATACAACAAAACAAACATGTTATTGCAAACAAAAATAAGGGATCCCTATTATCGTGTTGGCTAAATGCACCATCTGTTACTTTTTATATCTTTTTATTGATCTGGTAGATTTTTGTTTTTTCAATAACAACCTATATATTTGCATTTGCCCTCGTATACATCCATTTTCAAACTTTGAAAAAAATAAACGATTGAGGTGATAAGGGGTATATTGAGAAAAAATACAGATCGAAGGTACATTTAGCACAGCTTTATTTTTTTAGGTCACCTAAGAAATCAATGTAGCAAGCTATGAGTTACGAAACAAATATTAAATTTAGAAATAAGTTTTGATCATGTAATCGTCATAAATGTTCATCCATGTTATAAGCATTATTTTAAACAAACAATTATTAAAAATATAACAACACTTCGATCCTCGAGTCTCAATTTCGTACATATTGGTTCAAAGATACACCTATGCCCGTATGCCCGTATATCTTGATTTATTTGAAAACTACCTTTTAAATATTGAAGCGTGCAAATCCATCCCTCTTAAACAATGGGTTTTGTTCCATAGAATCACTCATACAATGTTATTAGAAATTTGATGTACGTAGTTTTACCCTGAGTGTGTATTCAGTGTTTAATAGGGTCCAACTCGTTTCGCGATTTGATGTACGTAGTATTACCCTGTATTTTTGCATGATGTTCTTTTCCACGACTTGAAACCATGAACTGAAGGTTACAAAACAGCAAAATTATTAATCGTTCCAAGACTTGTTTTATCTGTTACAAAAAAGAAATATATCATATAATTGTTTCACATTACCATAGAACCCTTAGATAACAAAGTTTGCTTTTCTCCTTATTATTGAAATCATATGGATACTTTTCAATCAAAATTACAAACATAGATATATCAAACTCTTAAAATTATCATGGGTATAAAATAAAATCATTGTCCAAATGTGAAGTTCAGATCACCAACTAATTTTTATAAATTTTCAAATTTTCTAAAATTAAGTAACTAAACTTAAGTCACTTATAAATATTCTATCCCTCTAAAGTCACTAAACTTTCTTAGATGTTCTAATCATATGTAATATGTTTATCAATGTTTAAATTTCTTAAATTAAGTAAGACAAATGAGAAATATATAAATCTTGGTTACTTTTAGTGATTACTTTTTCTAGTTTTTTTATTTAAATTTAAATTATGAAACTTGGTTAATATTTAGTATAGAAGATTTTCTTCATTACTGTCTCCTACTTCAAGTTAATTAAAAAAAAAAAAAAAAGGAATTCACTATCTAGTAACCAAGCTTCATATATGTTTCACTTTCTTGACTTAATTAAAAAATATATATATATATTACATAAATTTAGAACTAGTGAAATTGAGTGACGTTAAAGAGTTAGAAAAAAAAATAAGTGACTTAAATATAACCATCAAAATTTTAATTTACTTTTGGGTGAGTTATGACATGACATAAGTTTAAAGTGTTTTATGTTTATTAAAAAATGTTATTATGTAGAAGAAGAAAGCAAACGGTATAATCAATATTATAAATAATATATTTAATGAAATAAGTATATATCAAATTTAAAAGGCGTGGAGTAAATTTAATTAAATTAAAGTAGAGTAGGATTAGATTAAATCGGTTTAAAAAATACCAAATACTTAAGTGTTTTATGTGTGTTTATTTAGTATTGTAGTTTTCCTAGGCAAATATCAAAGTGGTAATTTAAGCGTATTAAACTCTTAATCATAAACAAACAAACAAAATAGTAAATTCTCACTCACAACAATAACTATAAACTCTTAATCATAAACAAACAAACAAAATAGTAAATTCTCACTCACACAATAACTATTAATAGAGTCGGTGATAAAGAGTGAACGTCTCCTCTATTCAACCAATAGAGTAATCCTGCGAGGCTAAATTCTTAATCATATTGATAACTAAATAAAAAAATCATAAGGAGTTTCAAATTCTAATTTTGTAACGACGAATTTGATATTATAAGCTAACAAAAAGATAGAAAAAAATTGCTTTTGAAACATTAAAATCACATCAATTTTCCCACAATAAAACATTTATATAGAGATACGTGAAGGTTAGGCGTTGTATTGGTGATTGGTGGCACAAAAAAAGAGAAGTATGAACATGCATTTTAACGTAAAAGAAGGAAGAGTCCTGTTTTTAAGTCTAAGAGTGAGCAATATTCGTAAATGCCATTAAATTCTCTTCCCTTCTACAGATTCGCCCTCTCTTACTTTGTATATCAACGGATCGACGTGATCTCGTCGCATTGGAATGAACATTTAATAATATATATATTATATACTAGGTTAAGACCCGTGTATTACACGGCTGATGAAAATAATATATTGTAAGATTTTATATATAAATTAGATTGACTTTTTATGTTTACATGCTAAGATGTAAATATACACCAACTCTATAAAGTACATATGTTAGTGTAGAAATTAAAAGAATAATAATTATTAAAAATTTGAGATTAGAAAACAAACCAATTCTAGATTTTTAAGAAATAAAACGATCTAAAATAGATTGAAAGTTAGTGAAGTCAAAACAATATTAAAAGGCTAGAAAGTTGATACGTTTTGTAATCGTTATTTCAAAATTAAGCATAGTATATATTCATTATCAAAATGCTTAGATTTAAATATTTTTCATCAAACAATGACTTATGAATAAAAAAATATATATTTCATGTAGATCTTTTTTAAACGTATAAAATATTATGTTCCATACGTTGGGTTATATTTTGATATCTTGAAATTACAACAAAAATATTTTAGTTACAAAGTTAAGTATTAAATTTTAAGAAAATATATAATAAATAATTAAATTAAATTAAAATATACCTGCTCATTCATAAATATATTTCACCTTGCTTGTGAACATTAATTTTTTTCAAATTCTAATTATTCTTAATGTAATTATGATCGGTGTCGAAGACCCGATCAAATAAGAAAAGAATTCTGCTTGTTTTATGATTCCTAAATACCTTAACTAGTTAGGATAAATAGGATGTCGATCCCACGAGGAGTCCGTGGATGGTGTCACGCGTAATTGATTCAAAATTTACTTACTTACTATTGTCACTAAACTGTAAATTAGAACTAAATGAAATTACCAATAAAAATAATCACTTTATGAAGCAAGACGAAACTTGGACTTGGTTGAAAACTATTGCGATGAAATGGATCACACCCGGGTTTCAGGAATGTAAATGAATATATAGCTAATGTTTTACCTAATCTTGAAGTTACATAGACATAACTTGCTTATCACAGATGTTGAAAAGTAATTGCGAACTTGATATCCAATTATGTAAATTAACTAGTAAACTAACTAATGCCACAATCTAGAAACTTATTGCAATTACCAATTATGAAGATAACCTAATTACTACTCAATGGTTAACAATAAAAAACTGATAACTTGATAAGTAATAATCAAATCAACTAACACGAATCTTTAATCAACACTCGTTCAAAAACATAAACAAATAAAAGTTGTTAAACAATCAAAGTTTATGTCTTGATAGGTAAACGCATACGCATGCATCATCCAATCACAAACCGTCCACCCAGGGATGATCACGGGTGGTTTAGCCTTGCATCTTCATCATAATCGCTTCAATCTTGTCTTTTTGCATACGAATCCTCGATCACTTGATGATTAGAAAGGGTTTTAATGACTCAAAAATGCTCCAAGATTCGTTCTTGGGTTGGGGGGCAGTATCTTTTCGAAACCCTAATGTTAGGATTTAAATAGGTTTTGAAATTTGAAACAAACCCCAAAATATCGCCTTAGACCGTAACTTACGGCCTATAGACCGTAGGTACGGCCTACCTTCAACCAGACGGCCAAACCTTCTGTCTTACGGGGTTCACAGACGGTGTTGATACAGGGCCGTAAGTTACGGCCTCAGGCCGTAGCTTACGGCCTCCCTGCAACTTGCACAGTTTTCTTATTTTCAGCACCTTTCAACCCGTAGTCTTCGTATCCTTTGTATCCTACTCAAATAATGTCTGTTAAGCTTCATTTATCCTACATTTCAAACACGCAACAAAGTAATATTGTTCGACATATAAAATATATTAAAAATACAATATTAACTATACTAAGTGCATGCATATTAACCAATCATCACATCCCCACACTTACTCTTTTGTTTGCCCTCAAACAAACTCTTGTACACTTTAACACTAATTACTCAAATGCATCAATAATCTCTTAACCTTGTGTGAGTTAAGATCCCAAGGCATACCTGGCTCTAATGTTTATATTATTCAAGATTGACAACCCAACAAGTAGCCGCTTGTTTGAAATCTTAGGATTACCTAACCAAGCATAACTTACCTTCGGTTTCCAACACACATGCATTCACCCTCCAAAATGATCACTCCTCGGGTTGATTTCTGGACTAGTGATTATATACTAGTATATCTGGAACACTCAACCAGTAATGCACATTATTATCATAAGCTAGTATAACAATCACATCTCCATCAACTAACGCACTACAATACACAAATCAAGAGGTCTTTTACGGGTTGTACTATTAGGCTAGGGTAAGGGTATGCAAAAGGATCTAACGTGGTAGATGGTGAATGAAATCCAATTCAAACATGCTAAATTTAAGAACTACTATAACTGGATCACATTGACCCGAACACACTACAAGAATTCACACTATTTTTTTTGTTGCTTCATACTTTGGTCATTTTAACCTCATACATCGCCATTTTTTTCTTTTTTCAAATTTTTTTTCTTTTTTTTTTTTTTTTTGAAAAACTTGAAAATTTGAAAAACTAATTATCGTTCTTTTGTTATTTAGTCGCGGAAAAAACATTGCCACTCCCCCCACTAATTGGGCATTGCCCTCAATCGCACCTATATTTACCTGAAAATCTAAAGGCTTCCACCTGCTGATTAGTATGCATCCAAAGACTGAAACGCAAAAACATACCAACTACACAAATACAAAGACACAATAATTGACGAATCTAAAATAAAATTCTAAAACTCACTTTCGTAGGAATCACGGTTGCATTTAGCATATGCAAAAAGCATTTTAAACCTCTGGGTAGGCCGAGCGAACGAGTTAAGTCTCGTGAGGGTTCTAGTGAACATACCCACAAAGTTCTCCGAGTTGCCTCTCGGAAAGCGCTAAGTTTTAAGTCTTCAGCCAGACCGTACCTGATATACTAGTTTGTCGCGTATGTTGGTGAATCCACAAGGAATTTCACCGAATCCATTTGTACCTTGTTGATGTCAGTCGCCTCCAAATATGGTTTCAATCTATGACCATTCACCACACGCCTTGTATGATCTTTCAGATCTTTAATTTCAATATCTCCAAAGTGGCCAACTCGTGTAACAATAAACGGGCCTGTCCATTTGCTTTTAAGTTTGCCTGGAAAGAATTTAAGTTTGGAATTGTACAGCCACACCTTCTGGTCTACTTCAAACAATTTCCTTCGGATTTGGCATCGTGAACAGCTTTCATTCTGTCTTTATACACCGATGCACAATCAATGCTTCGTTCTTAATTCTTCCAATTCACACAGCTGCAACTTTCTCTCCTTACCTGCAGTTCATAATCCATGTTGACAGCTTTCACTGCCCACAATGCACGGTGAGCTAACTCGACAGGTAAATGACAACCTTTCCCATAAACCAAGCGATATGGTGTGGTTCCAATAGGTGTTTTGAAAGCGGTTCGGTATGCCCATAAAGCATCATTTAAACGTAAAGACCAATCCTTTCGGTCGGTTCTTACCGTCTTTGCAAAATCTCTTTAATTTGCCTATTCGAAACCTCAACCTGACCACTTGTTTGTGGGTGGTATGGTGTTGCGACTCGATGATTTACACCATACCGTTTGAGCAACTTTCCAAAGTTAAAGTTTTTAAAATGAGACCCACCATCACTTATGATCACACGAGGGATGCCAAATCTGAGAAAATATTGGTTTGTACAAATTTGCAAACAACAGTATGGTCATTTGTTTTAGTAGCAATGGCCTCAATCCACTTAGACACGTAATCCACTGCTACTAAAATATAATAATTGCCATGTGAATTCGGGAGTGGTCCCATGAAATCAATCCCCAAACGTCAAAAATGTCAAACTACAAGGATTGGTTTCATGGGCATCTCATCCGTTTGGAGATACTACCAAGTTGCTGGCATCTTAAACATTGTTTAGCATAAATTGAAGCATCTTTAAAATTGTGGGCCAGAATAACCCGCAAGGTAGAATCTTATGCCCGGTCTTGTGACCACTAAAATGTTCCACATGCAGACGAATGGGTTAGTGTCAACACTTTTTGCACTTCCTCTTCTGGCACACATCTTCTGATAATCTGATCAGCACCAACTTTAAAAAGGTCCGGTTCATCCCAATGTAATGCTTTGCTTGAGCTAGAAATTGTTGTCTTTTCCTCTTTGACCAATGATCTGGAACTATACCTGCAGCTAAATAATTAACTATGTTAGCAAACCAAGGTAAAGTGGAGATTGTTAATAGTTGCTCATCAGGAAATGTTTCGTTTATCGCTTTAGTATCATCCGCTTCCATAACAATTCTGGATAGATGATCAGCCACAACATTCTCACACCCCTTCTTATCGCGTATCTCCAAATCAAACTCTTGTAATAGCAAGACCATCGAATCAACCTTGGCTTGGCATCCTTCTTCTCCATCAAATACTTCACTGCACTATGGTCTGAATATATAATGACTTTGCTTCCCAAATATACGACCTGAACTTATCAAGAGCATATACCACTACAAACAATTCTTTTTCAGTAGTCATGTAATTTAATTGAGCACCATCTAATGTCTTACTAGCATAATAAATTGCCACGGGTTTCTTGTCTACCCGTTGCCCCAATACAGCCCGATTGCGAAATCACTAGCATCACACATAATTTCAAATGGTATGACCAATTTGGTGCTTGCAGAATCGGGGCTTCAACCAATTTTCCTTAAGTGTGTAAAAGCTTTTAAACATTCTTCATCAAAAACAAAGGGCACATCTTTTATTAGAAAATTACATAACGGTTTGGTGATTGTGCTAAATCCCTTTATAAATCTCCTATAAAATCCGCATGACCCAAGAATGAACGTATGCCTTTGACATTCGTGGGGGGAGGTAAAGTTGAAATTACTTTGATTTTTGCATGATCAACTCTATCCCACGTTTAGAAATGACATGTCCTAAAACAATACCCTCTTGAACCATAAAATGACTTTTTTCCCAACTTAAAACCAATTTGTTTCGACACATCGCTTCAATACGTTGGTTAATTGTATGAAAAACTGTCAAATGATGGACCAAATATTGAAAAGTCATCCATGAAAATCTCCAAAGACTCCCCAACCATATCTGAAAAGATACTCATCATACACCTTTGAAAGGTGGCTAGGGCGTTACAAAGTCCAAATGGCATTCGCCTAAACGCGAAAGTACCATATGGACACGTAAACGTTGTCTTTTGTGATCATCAGGATGAATGGCAATTTGATTATACCCTGAGTAACCATCTAAAAAGCAATAAAACTTCTGACCTGCTAGCTTCTCAACTATTTGATCTATGAAAGGGAGCGGGAAGTGATCTTTAGAGGTAGCCGCGTTTAACTTCTATAATCAATGCATACCCGCCACCGGTAACGGGTCTGGTAGCAACATGCTCACCTTGTGCATCTTTTACAATTTGGATGCCCGATTTCTTGGGCACCGTCTGTGTCGGACTTACCCATGTGCTATCGGAAATAGGGTAACTGATTCCGGCATCTAACCATTTTAAACCTCTTTCTTGACAACTTCCTCATGTTGGGATTGAGCCTTCTTTGTGTGTCACGTGCGGGTTTTGCATCTGCATCAGTAATAATTTATGCATAACAATTGATGGACTAATACCTTTCAAATCCGCTATGGTCCATCCAATTCCGCCTTGTGCTCTTCTAATACCTTCAACAGTGCTCCTCTTGATCATTCTCTAAATCTGATGCGATTATCACCGGTAATGTTGGTCTTTTCCGAGGAATGCATACTTTAGATGCTTTGGCAACTCTTGAGTTCCATAATTGGGAAACTTTCTAACGATGGCTTCAGCTTTGAGTCAATTTCTCGGTAGAGCTCCACTTGATGAGTCCATGGTGGTCTACCTTCTTGAATTGCCAATACCTCCAGTTGCTTTTCTTCTTCCTCCAACTGTTGCACAAATTCAGCGTCTCCCTGTCACATAAAACACATGTCTCCTTGGTGCTATCCTCATTTTTATGAGGATCACACCCGTCATAATGTCCGCCATAAAGCATTCATTACCAACCGGAGAATTAGATGCATTTTCATAAACATTGACTCTTAACTTACGGTTCCAAATGTCATGTCGACTGTTCCATTTCTACAATTAATTTGAGCATTTGCGGTTGCTAAGAACGGTCAGCCAAGAAGACGTTAGATTGTTTGTTATTATCAATAGCCGCATAATCAAGAACCAAGAAATCCACAGGATAGTAAAAATCTTCCCCTTTACAATTACATCGGTTACTATTCCATGGGGGGTTTAAGAGTAAGATCAGCCAAAACCGGTGGTTTCGGCTTTTTGAGGTGGACCAAAGTCATATTGGTCATAAAACTCCCTGGTAGGATACTACACTGGCTCCGAGATCCAACATGCCCTAGCCATTTTAAATTCACCCACTTGAATGGGAATAACCAGCGCTCCTGGATCCCGAAGCTTTGGTGGAAGGGCACCTGATAGAATGGCACTCACATTTGCGGGCACATCAAGTTTCTTAGGAACTTATGGTTTCTTTTCTGAGTGCACATATCTTTCAAGTACTTGCATAAGCAGGAACCTGTTTAATTGCATCTAAAAGAGGTAGATTGATTTTAACTTGTTTGAAAACAAATTCCCATATTTCTTCTTGTTGTGGGGCTCTTTATTGATAGATGAAGCTTTCACCGGATCAATTAAAGCTGTTGGATAAGGAATGGTATTAGCCTCCACACCTTTATCCTTGTTTTCCTTTAGTTCATCATTTAAAACCAGTTTAGTGTTTTCTGAAAAAGTTACTTTCTTTAATGGTTTAGACACAACAGCTTCATGCTCATCATCACTATTTACGCTTTCATCAAACTCCTCCACCATCCTTCTACAAAAGGTGTGGAGGGATGACTTTGTTGTCATATACCTTACCATTATGTAGAGTACTTACCTGATTGACATGATGTTTCCCATTAGAGCTTGATGTTGTGGGTTCACTATTGTATCACTTGGTAATTTTCCCGGGTTCTTTCTAATTTGAGCAATATCTTGTGCAAGTTGTCCCACTTGTTTGTTCAATGCTTCATATGCTTTATCTCTTATTTCATTCTCCTTCTTATTTTCCTTCTCATGTTCATAAGTGCATCCAACTTTGAGTTTATAGAATCATCATTACTTAATGTTCCCGTTTGATTACCTTGGTAATTCTTAAATGAGCTGCTTTGTTGACCACCTTGATTGTAGCCACTCTGATTGTAGGAATTTTTTTGAGAGCTACCCTGATAATTCCCTTGTTGGCGGTTTGGATACGGATGATTACCTGATTGTAACCTTGAAAGTTTGGGTTCATTTGGTTAGTAGCATTTCATACCTGAAATTAGGATGATTCCTCAATGGGGTGATAAGTATTGGAGTTCATATCAAACTGTTTTCTCTCTCCATATACTTGATTCACTTCTTCATGTTGTCCCAGCAACAACGGCAATCTGCATTTAAATGTCCCAATTCCCATATTCATTACACACATCAAATCCAACTGAAGCTACATCTTGGCTCCCCACGTCCCAGCTTGGCCAATTGCCTTTCCAAAGAAGCAATTCTTTCTTTAGTCTCATGGTCAATGGTAGTTGATCTTGCTGGAGCAGGCTTTGACCTTCTGCTAGCCGAAGCTTGAGCCTTGGAGTTCTTGCACATTCTTTCTAAAAACTCCCAATCCATGTCTTCATGATTAGATAAGAACGTACGTTACTTGTGGAGTACAAATATTTTCTTTCCTCCGGTGTTAATCCATCTGAAAATGCCTTAATCAATTCCCACCTTTCAATGCCATGATGAGGGCACATGCGGATCAACTCTTTGAATCTTGTAAACGCCTCATGAAATTGTTCACCCACTTGTTGTTGAAAGGATCGAATGGCATCTCTTGCATCACTAGTCTTCCCATAGAGTAGTATTCTTCAAGAAAAACCCTTTGCATCTCTTGCCAGGTATGGATGCTGTTATCAGGTAGTGTGAGAAACCATTGCTTAGCTCTATCTTTCAAGGTGAATTGAAACAGTCTCAGTTCACTTCATCTTGTGTAAAGTGATTTCCACCGATAGTGCTACATATTGCATCAAATCAGCAAGATGTACATATGGTTCTTCTGTTGCAGTACCTCTAAACGCGGGAAGAATAGTGAGATAGTGAGGGCGTACGTCAAAAGATCTTCCTCTATGATTGGAGGTGTATAGGATTCGGTTTTCAGAAATAGCTGGTCTGAAATGACTATCCACGCCTTGCAGGAGCTCTCTGAGGTCTTCTTTGTTAGTTGACATTATGATTATTAACCCCACCCCGTTGTTGATTGATAGGTGGTGCATTCCACCCGTATGGTAATTCTCCAATTGTGGTTTCCATTATATCCATCACCTCCACCAAAATGTCCTCCCAAGCATCATAATTTGCATCATTATATGGTTCTTCATTGTTATTCCACTCATCTTCATAATCTTCATCACCAGTGTGGGCACTATGCATGCTCACCATGATCAAAGTCATCTCCTTGATTACGGTTATTTTGATTCATGTTATTGTTGGGTGGTGGTTGATTCAAGGTGTTGCGGTTGTTATTCAGTGGTGGGGGTGGATTCGGGTATTAGGGTTCACGGGTGGGTTTGGTTCGGAGCTACATTTCCTCCTTGTGGGATATCTACCGGTTCCATCTCTACTGACTGAGATGGACTACAAGCTGCTTGTTCAATGGCACGAGAAATGGTGGTACTGGAATTCCCGATCTATGCAAAAACACGATTTTCTCTTGCTGATCTCTCAATCTCTGGATCAAAAACAAGTGGTGATTTCCGACCCGAATAACGAGTATGCATGCAACCTGTCACCTGCACACTGAAACACACCAAGCGTAACAAAGAACAGAAAGAAAAACAAAACAAACAAAAACACGCAATTAAACAAAATAAAAACTAAAGCAATCAATTAAACTAAACCCAAGCGCACAGTCTCCCCGGCAACGGCGCCAAAATTTGATCGGTGTCGAAGACCCGATCAAATAAGAAAAGAATTTTGCTTGTTTTATGATTCCTAAATACCTTAACTAGTTAGGGTAAATAGGGTGTCGATCCCACGAGGAGTCCGTGGATGGTGTCACGCGTAACTGATTCAAATTTACTTACTTACTATTGTCACTAAACTGTAAATTATAACTAAATAAAATTACCAATAAAAATATTCACTTTATGAAGCAAGACGAAACTTGACTGGTTGAAAACTATTGCGATAAAACGGATCACACCCGGGTTTCAGGAATGTAAATGAATATATAGCTAATGTTTTACCTAATCTTGAAGTTACATAGACATAACTTGCTTATCACAGATGTTGAAAAGTAATGCGAACTTGATATCCAATTATGTAAATAACTAGTAAACTAACTAATGCCACAATCTAGAAACTTTATTTGCAATTACCAATTAATGAAGATAACCTAATTACTACTCAATGGTTAACAATATAAAACTGATAACTTGATAAGTAATAATCAAATCAACTAACACGAATCTTTAATCAACACATCGTTCAAAAACATAAACGAATAAAATTTGTTAAACAATCAAGTTTATGTCTTGACTAGGTAAACGCATACGCATGCATCATCCAATCACAAACCGTCCACCCAGGGATGATCACGGGTGGTTTAGCCTTGCATCTTCATCATAATCGCTTCAATCTTGTCTTTTTGCATACGAATCCTCGTTCACTTGATGATTAGAGAGGGTTTTAATGACTCAAAAATGCTCCAAGATTCGTTGGGGTTGGGGGGCAGTATCTTTTCGAAACCCTATGTTAGGGTTTAAATAGGTTTTGAAATTTGAAACAACCCCCAAAATATCGCCTTAGACCGTAACTTACGGCCTATAGACCGTAGGTACGGCTACCTTCAACCAGACGGCCAACCTTCTGTCTTACGGGGTCACAGACGGTGTTGATACAGGGAAGTAAGTTACGGCCTCAGGCCGTAGCTTACGGCCTCCCTGCAACTTGCACAGTTTTCTTTATTTTTAGCACCTTTCAACCCGTAGTCTTCGTATCCTTTGTATCCTACTCAAATAATGTCGTTAAACTTCATTTATCCTACATTTCAAACACACAACAAAGTAATATTGTTCGACATATAAAATATATTAAAAATACAATATTAACTATACTAAGTGCATGCATATTAACCAATCATCACTATGCAGTCATATTTCTTCATGTTAAGATCATTTAAAAAGTAAAAGTTTTTAGTTTTATTTCTGTGAAATAATTTCATAAAACAATATGAGTAAACAAAAAGCAGTAAATTTATTTTAAGTCCCTAACTCACCTATTTGAATATTCATTCAAAAATACAAAGATGATTTTAATCATATTGATATCAATTCCTTTAAATAATGTCTAAACCCAAAGATTACTATAGTATCAACTTTTAAATCTTTTTTCATAGATCATTGAATATTGTTTCTAAAACAATTTGCCATTTTATGAAAAAATTTTTTATAAAGAATGATAATTTATCGTATAATTTGATTATAAATTATCTTTAACTAAATATTAATATGGTTTTTAGGTTTAGTTTAAATGAATGACAATTTATTGTATTTTTATTTCACTAAGGTGTTATTTTTGAAACAGTTACTTCTTTAATATATGAAAATTTTAAGACAATTTTAACATTAAGAAGTTCACGTATAATCAGTAATTCGATACATTTTATTTGATACCAATTTTAATATGGAAATAATAAAAATTAAATTATATCAATTTCTAATATGTAAACTATTAAAATGTTAAATATGGTAACAATTGATTGTTTTTAAAATGTTTAGTAAATGCATTTTTTAAATTAAAAATCATAGCTTCTAAAATAAATGCAATCACAATTAATAAATCATAGCTTCTAGAAGTTCTCGTTGATTGAACGTGTCCCTAAAAATTTGCTGATTGCCACGTGTTACTAGAAAACCTTATTTTATTAGAGGTAATAGATATATATTATATATAATATTTATTAAAGTTTAAACATTAGACATCCACATAATGGTGCTCCTGGAGGCAAATCTCTACTATAACCATGCATTTAATAAATTTATATGGTTTTAAACAACTACAATTTAGGAGTAAATGTTATTTTTCGTTTATGACGTTTCGTTGAATTTATCATTTCAATTCAAAAACTTTTTTTTGTCGTTTTGATCACTCTAGTTTACCAAATATTATTATTATCATCCACATCACTAGCACCAGACAAGCATTCGTTAAAATTGAGAGTATTTTAGTATTTCTAAACACTTTAATTGTCCAACTAAAACAATTAACCAATTAATATTCAATTAAAACTAAAAAATAAATGAAGCGACTAGTGAGGCCGACACTTCGATTTAAAAGTTTTGATTAATACTAATCCATGTTGTTCGATTGAGGTCTGCTGTGTGATTTCAACTAATCTTTACGTTTCGTTCGAGCAAGTGTCGTTGTTCGATTGAAGTCTATTGTTGTCACGTTTTGTTGATTGGGGTCTGCTGTTGTCCATTTTGTTCGATTAAGGTCTATTGTTGTCACGTTTGTTCGATTAAGGTCTGCTGTTGTCACGTTTTGTTCGATTAAGGTCTGTTGTTGTCACGCTTTGTTCGATTTAAGTCTACTTTGAGATTGATTTTATACTTCGATTAGGCATAGAACCATTGTTGTTGGATTGCAAGATATATGACGAAAGTGGGGAACAATGTTTGTTGTAACAAATATAAAAAAGGACACCACAAAAGGTCATTGTATTGGTTTTTTTTGTTGTTCAAGTAATGTTTTGTTACGTTTGTTTTTTCATTTTGGTTGTTTTTGTTATGCTGATCTTTAGTGTTAAGAATAAGTCAATTAGGTTTGGTAACAGTGTTAAGAATAAGTCAATTAGGTTTGTGTTGTTACCACTCATATTCAACAAAAATCAACATAACAAAAAACAAGCAAAATGAAAACAAAGCGTGACAATAACAGACCTCAATCAAAATGTGTTTTATCTAAGCGTCTGTCTCTCTAGTCGCTTCATATGTTTTTTAGTTTTAGTTTAATATTAATTGGTTGATTTGTTTTAATTAGATAACTAGGGTGTTGAAAAAAGACTAAAATACCATCAATTTTAACGGAGGTTTTAACGGTATTAGTGGATGGATGGAAATGACCACCTTTGGTAAACTACAACGATTGAAATGACAAAAAAAGATTTTGGATTGAAATGACAAATTCAACAAAAAGTCAGGAACAAAAATAATATTTACTCATAATTTAGTTTACATATATATTATATATATATATATATATATATATATATATATATATATAATATATACATACATATATGTATATATATGTATATATATATAGGGAGGGATCCTAAGAAAACCAATATTTATGTGAAAACAAAAAAAAACACGGAAACCAAGAACATAATTCATAATTTTTTGTTATTTGAATTGTTAAAAGGTTATTTAAGTTTTTGTTACATATATGTTGAACATAAATACGATAATGAAGAGTATTACGTATACGTAACACTATGTACAATAAAAAATGGTTACGTATACGTAACCTATATGTGATATATATGTAAAATCATACTACGATTTTTCATTTGATCCATACCCTTATTATATATACATATACACAAATATAAAGTTTAGCGATAAAAAAATTGTATATTATTTGACCGGTTTCATTGATTTTCTCTAGTTTTCACATATTATTGTAGTTTTTTTAGGATCCCTCCTATATATATATATATATATATATATATATATATATATATATATATATAAGATTATGTACGCTAAAATAAAGACACGAGGACATAGACAAGAAAATACATATGACACCACTAGGTTACAAGTCGAGAATCTTTATATGATATATAAAAAAATTAAGGTTTTTTAATGCGTAAAGTGTTTAACAACGTATATAGGTTTTTCTAATATATACTTATCTAATATATAAATAATAATAATATCAACACCCGCTGAGATCGAGCCTTTGGAATAAGTTATAATGCTATATTTGTATTTTCCACTTGCACATTGGTCATATTTGATTCTTATGCTTGATTTTGTTATATTACAAAATTGTGCATTCTTATTGTAATCAACAAGGAGTCAAGATCATACATTTGGTACGTTATTCTTCAAAAAATCAATGTCACTAGGCGAGCCATGGTGAGGTATGGACATAAATGCCTCATCAAGACTCCTTATGTCTTGTTATGACCTATAATAACTCATTATTATGATTAATTGCGACCAATTTTAAGTTAAACATGCATAATAGGATACAAACACATTCGGTTAAGCATGGGCGGACATGGTTAGTCTTGATCAATCATAGTGAATCATGGTTAATGATCTAGTTCTCGAGATTTGATCAAAAACAAGTTATTATATCGGTCTTAGCTACCTTTATTGTGTAAGGGTAAGTAAGGTCGTCTCCACAGAGAATATGTGAAAAGTGTTAACGATATGACTCGATTAACTTAATGACACAAACTTATAATTAAAGATTAAAAATTTGGATAAAAATTAAGAACACTACTGCAAAAAAATAATAAACTTTGAAACGAATTTAATTAAATAATAAGAAACAATCACTTCCGGGTTTCAAGTTCTACAAGATCAATGGGTTATCAAGTGTACTTTAGGGTTGCATAACATAACTTAAGATCTTAGCTTTTGATTGAACTGATAACCAAAGAACAATATTTAAGACTCGTTCATTCACAAAGTTACCATTTCATCTATATCCAGTTATCTACTAGTCTTAATGAGTTAACGATACAAGAAAATAAAAAACTGATGATAAAGCAAATAACTTTCTTTATAAACAAATTGTTTAGTTCAATCAAAACCTTCAATACATTTAATCATAAAATGTTCAACATAAAAACCCTAAGCATGACTAACCATCTCACTTGGCAAGAACTATCCACCCGAAAGCAATCAAAGAACGAACTAGCCACTCATGGTTTTCATCGAATCTTCAATCTTGATTTGATAATGTTTGTAGATGATTTGGGATGAATAGCAAAGCTTGATATCACCACAAATCGGATTAAAATCGTCAAGAATAAGCTTGGAAAGTTCTCCCTTGAATTTGGGTTGGATTGTGTTTAAATAACTTGAAATTCCATAAAATCCGGAGTTTGTTGGTGACCGGCGTATGATACGCCGACCCTGGGCGTATTATACGCCCATATCAGTATCCATACGCCCAACTTTCTGTAATTTTTTTCAAATACGCCCACTGATACGCCGCCCATACGCGACAGACGTATTATACGTCCATATCCTGCGTATCATACGCTGGTATGGCTAATTTTGTGCCTTTTTTGTAACTTTTGATATTTACATCTTCAGTCCTTATAGTTTCATGTTTTGCTCCTTTTTCTTCAAATAAGCCTTCTTTAGCTCCTAACACCTATAAATCAAAACACAAACAATTTGAAAACTATTCCACCATAATCATGATGTAAAATCACGCATTTAGATCAATTAAACACTGAATTATTGACTTGTGATCGGTTAACATAGTTAATACATGTCAAATAATGGTTAAACTAGATCAATCATGGTTGACACATAAAACTTTTGACATATATAGCAGTGATTATGACTTTTTATTGGTCGTTTGACAAATAATAACCCGTTTTTACATGTATGACAAAATATGACACGGTATGTTAAAAACTGGTCAATCACAACGAATCACACTTGAACATGGTTAATCAAGGTCAAATAATGTCCAATGTAGGTGTTGTTCATGGTCAACAACGGTGGCTTGCTCTTTAAGACTCATTGTGTTCCATTATAACTAATAATAGCTTATTTTTACTCCTTACGACTCATATGACATGCATGATTAAATATAGCACCTTAGATCAACCATGGTCAAACATAATCAATATTGTTCAATCGTTTGAATCTTGGTTCCACGTAATCAATCTAGGTTAAGCATGGACACACACATATAAGATGTAATCTTGTCAAGCATACGCATTTAAAGCAACATGTACATGAGAGTGCGATGCATTTAAAAAATAGAATAGTAAATTGATTAAGATTTTAAGACATTTTAGTGGCAATATGATAAATTTATTAATTAAATTTTATATACTTTGATATTTTTGTCCTTATCTCTTTCATGTATTTAATAAACATTATCTATACATTATTTAATAATATGATATATTTTAATTCATTTTATTAAATTTTATTTTATTTATGACACTATAAATTAACATTTAAATTTATATTTACTAATTATATTTTTATAACTAAATACTATTTAAATTAAGTATTATTTTATTTAGATATTTAAGTATATAACTTATATATATCTTCATATTTATAATAATTATATTACTATTATTTTTAGGGGCATATTATGAGTTAATAATTTTAATATTAATCTATATGTTTTATAATAAAAGTGAAAGGAGGATAGAAAGATAATTTTACATATGGATTAAGACACCCATATGAAAAGTCATGCTTAAATTTCAAAAAACTAACCATTTTATTCCATTTATTTCCTTACAATAAAGTATAACATATGATGCTTATAATACAAATGCTAAAACATATATACGTGACCAAATAAAACGTCATTTATTTTCAATGTCGTTCATTCATTGCTATTGAGCACTATTTGTGAGTTATATTTTTAGTCATTAATTATAGTAATTTTAGAGTATATTTTGGTATTTTTTTTTACATTCATTGCATGCATTTTTTGTTTATTTCATATAGTAGTAGTTTTTGTAGGATGGAATCTACTTTGGTGTGTTTTGATTGGTTTTATAGATTCATACAATTAGGAGAGAGGAAAAGGTTTAAAGAAACTATTATTAAAAAAAATCTTGAATTTAAAAGAGTGCAGGAAATTTTCTATTTTGTAAGAATTCTGGTTTGTGACGATTATCATTAGAATTTTCTGAAAAAAATAAAAGAAAACTAAAATCCTAAAAGGGTGGATCTTGAATCAAGCTTTATTATAAATAAAATAGAAGATGATGATCAAAGGGGACATCTTGAAAGCATCTTGAAGACTCTATTTTGGCAATCAAGTTCAAGAAAGCAAGGAGCAATAGCAATTTAGGTTCTTTTTGTTAGTGGAATTCTCTTCATATCAAGATACTTAATTATTCGTGTTTTGTTTCATAAGTTTTTATTTTATTTTAGTCTTGATTAATCTAGCCGTCATGTCCGGCTAGAAATTTTTGTTTCAACATTAAGGTTTAATTTCTTTGATCTGGTTTGAACTTATGTGAAACGTTTATGAGATGTTTTTATTTTAATGGTTTGTTTGTTTGATTCTTGATCTTAAACCCGGATCTAATCTGGTATATATTAGATTATTAATAAAATTGGCCACTTTATTAACTTTTCTAATAAGATTCTTCAAGATTTAAAACCCTAATCAAGTTTTGATTTTTGATATAAGGAACATTAACGGTTTGAGTTTGTCTATGAATTCATTCTCGTTATAGAACCACACAATCTAGTATGCATACCGAATAGCGTGTGCGTTTAATTATAATTGATACTTTTATCGTTGCAACCAGCACGCTAAGATCCAAACGGCGTGAGCTTAGAGTAGCGGCTTGGCTCTAATCAACGAACTGCGCTTGATTAGACATTAGATAGAGTGGATATCCGAACGGCGTGATGTCTAATATCGATGCAAATTATTAATTAAAAAAATAGTCATTGCACCGTAATCGTTAATGATTGTAAGCCAAATCGAATCAAGAAATTACCTTAGTGTTGGAATTAGTTTTCATATTTGAATTATCTTCACAATTTAATTAACGTTTTAGTAATTCTTTTTCTCAATTAAAAAATACAAAAAAATTGTCAATTTTGTTTTTATGACAGAAGCTTAACACGGCCGCGTGGAATTTTCTTTACAGTTTTGACACGGCCATGTCAGCTTGTTGGAATTTTTACTACTTTTAGCAATTTACTTCTAGTTTTTTTTAATTAAAACCTCACCTTCCTTAACCCATAACCAACTATAGTAACTATGCTAAAACGTTTTTGATATAAAATAATTGACACGTATCCCTGAGGACACGAACCTTACTTCCGCTCGTACTATTCTTAGTGTGTGTACGGTAGATTTACATTTTTTATTATTTATTTGCTGGATTCGACACCCAACACTAATTCTTCTTTCTCTTTCCCTTACCGGTTGTTAATAGCTCAATAACAATCAAGATGGTAATTTGTGGTGATAATTTCTCCATTAACTTTTTCCTAACTATGCAAATCATCACCGAAAGCTGTCTCCGATGATCATAAAACTCTAACCCCCCCCCCCCCCCCAAAATCTAGGTAATAAGTAATTTCCGACCACAAATGTCACCCACACTTTCACTAATCTTGCTGCGATAATATAATTGTCTTAAAGAATTTTGTAATATACGTAATTGTTTTCTTTCATTCAATTTTTCAATAATTATATTTTCATTTTTTAATTTACGTCATAACGCACGGAGCCGATACTGACTAAAATCAAATTCCCAAAATATCGCGTAATAACCGTACCGCCGCAACACACGAGCATTTCCACTAGGAATATTAAATGACTAATTCATACTTTAACTATTAGATGTTCAATTTGAAGAAGAAGCAATCTTCTATGTATAATAAAATAAATAAGAATAGGTTGGTCACTTGTCAACATATTAAACAATCATTGTCACATGTAAAAATTTTATATCAATATTGTCATTTGTCAACATGTTCTTTATACTCAAATTTTTAACCAATTTTTGAAATTTTTATTTGTATAACAAGTTAACAACTTGAAACACATTTTAAGGATTAACTATTATCTTTCTATTTGTATAATACATTTTATGAATATAATTAATCGTCAAATATCGTTTTAAAAATGGAAAAAAGTTTCTAAAGTAATTAAAAAACATAATATAATTTTCAATTTTGATTGAAACGTAAGGGTACAAAATTATATGCCTAATGCCTTGTTGTTAATATATTAAAAATATTATTTGTTTAACCCGTGTAATACACGAGTATATATATATATATATATATATATATATATATATATATATATATATATATATATATATGTGTGTGTGTGTGTGTGTGTGTGATATGTTGATGATTAACGAGAGACCATGATGAACGGTTAGTCGATAAGAGAACTTTAAATCTCTTGACGATTCAAGGTCTCAAGGGTTAACAATAACCATCAACGGCTGTCAAAAAAAAAACTTGTACTTTTATTCGTTTGTGACTTTAGATGATCCCAGAAATAGTTATACTCTTATTTGTTTGTGACTTTAAATAATCCCGTTGACTTTATTTGTTCTATTATTACTTAAAGGAGAAAGTAACATTATTTGTTTAGATTTACGACATATTCACATGAGAGATAGGTAAATAGGTAATAAGGTTCTTTAACACGAGGTCATTTTCAAGCACATTAAGGACTTGATCAAAATACCGTCCAACTCCACCATGCCATGCCTAATATGAAATCATGCAATTAAACATTGTTTATACGGCAACAATTTTTACCAATAAGCACATTATCGAATATAAACGCCACCTAATTGTCTAGTAGTTATTATAACCTTCTTTTGTAGTAAGTTCTAAAAACGAAACATACATTCATTAAAACAACATACTTTACTCAAACACTTTTAAGAACATCTTTTGACATTTTATAAACGTATAGTAAGCTAACCATGACGCATTACCACAATCAAATCTTTTGTTAACCTGAAAATTTCCCCAGTTTATAATTTAAGCATTACACTTGCATTTGACGGACTTGCTCAATTGACTTAGATACATCTAAATTTTGATGATGTCTACTCCGTTATCGAAGACAGAGCTTTTGAAACATGTTTTTGCCTTCATTATTGTAATTCAAAGTCTATAAAGATACCAAATGTTTCATAACATCTTCCAATAGTATGATTGCTCAATTGATATTTAGTACATTTGAAAATTAAACTCAAATTGGATGTTCTCTTGTTACTGGAAGTTTTAGCAACAAAAGTAAAGCTTGTATTTAATTTTTTTAATAAATAAATTCTTCACGAGCCTCTCTAAACATATGTCCTAAAGGGAACATAGTGATGTAAGGTGATCTTTTTTTTTGTTAAATGATTGTAAGTTTAAAACCCACTTCAGTCCTAGTACCCTAGACTTGAAGCTTCAAGCTTCAGCCTACTCATATCCAACCTTATGACTTCTCTTCTTTACGAAATAACTCTCCTAAAAAACAATGAAAGTAAAGTACAAGTTGAAATGATCCTTTCATGAAAAAATGGTAGACAAATTGTACACATGAGACTTATGGTAAACAGTAACCACCATCCGATAATATGACGTGACCTCATATGAACCTAAAACTATCCTAATGAGTTACAACACCATTTTCTTACTCTAAATTACACTAAAAAAATTTAAGTAAAAACTACCGCCGACAATGTTCACATCCACGACTTCATCATCATGTTCACGAATCATAATTGCAAGCCACTATCCTAACCCGCTAGAGTTACGACGGTGCTCCTGCAGTATCGACTATCCAATGGAATCCGATGCCCCAACCCGAGAACGACCCGATCACCTAAATATCGTTTTCCACCAATCGCAAAGGTTTATTCATTATAGGCCCAATCGCAAAGGCTTGTTCATTATGGGCCAATTAAAATTTACTTACCTTAGCCCGCTAGGTTTATAATAAAGCCATAAGCGTGTTTCCGGTGCCGACCATTAGGGTTTCAGTCTCCTCTGTTCTTCTGCCGTTGTCACCCAATCTCCAAAATGGTAAATTCTCTCGTTTCTGTTTCATTGTTCGATTGTATCGTGTGGTATGATTTGATTGTTTTGTTATATTTCTTCATGATCGATTAGTGGATTCGAATGTAAAGTGTATCTGTGTATGTTTGTATATTCCATTAGGGTTCATGTTTTTGCATCTTTAACTGCGGATTAATGATTCGTTGAAGAAATCATTCAACTTAAAATCTCGAATTTGAGCTTTAGATATTGCGCATTAGGTTGTAGTCAACAGTTTAGGTTGATTTGATGTCAATTGAGCCTTTTTATCAGCAAGTGTTGGATCTAATTTTGAATTGATATTGTTCATCAGCCTAAGCAAATTCACGAGATTAAGGATTTCCTTCTTACTGCAAGAAGGAAAGATGCTCGATCAGTGAAGATCAAGAGGAGCAAAGATGTTGTTAAGTTCAAGGTTCGGTGCTCCAAGTATCTCTACACTTTATGTGTGTTTGATGCTGAGAAAGCCAACAAGTTGAAGCAATCTCTTCCTCCAGGTTTGTTTGCATACTTTAATAATAATCTTTTTGTTTGCTCGTTGAGTTGGTTCTTATTGATCGTATATGATGCAGGTTTGAGCGTACAGGACCTTTAAACGCGATATCTTTCTAGAAGTAGCTTGTGTTTTGCTTTGTTAGAAGGATATTTGGTTTGAATTTTGTTTCTGCGTTCTATTGTTATTGACATTCCATTTTTGTTCAAGTTATTGTATGAACTTGTTGCAATTTTGGTCATCAGACTCTTTGATTGTTAAATCAGCTTTGTTGTTTGAAAGTTTTCCTGTGTTTTGTGGGGAGTTTTCTTGCATTCACAAGATTATCTTGCTAGCAGTTATCTTTATGTGTTCTGCTTTCTAAAAATCATCAGACTTTTCCTAACTGATTTTCTATGTAACCACCATTGTCAATACCAGACTGGTTAGTACGGTCTAGTTTTAAGAACATTGTACATAAGGTCTGTGGAGTCGGAACAGTATATATAAGACCTTTAGATGGAATCCTCTAGACTTCAGCTTTCTATTGTTAGTTGGACCAGATTATTATTTGCTCTTTTGTTGTCGGTTAAGCCTTGTGTGAACTTATCATCAGTTCAGTTGTGGGACTCTTGGTTCTAGCACTTGCAAAGAAGTCGAGTGTTTGATATTTTACTGTTCTGATTTAGGGGCCGTTTTCAGCCTTTTAATAGTTTAGATGTCTGAATGGTTTAGACTGTTTGTTTTGCAAGCAAATGTTTTAATGGTTTAGACATTTGCCTCTGAATGGTTAAGTATTATATTAATGCTGAATGGTTAAGACCTTTTGTTTGAATTGGTCAGATATTTGCTTTTGAATAGTTAAGCGATATACTAGCTTTTAATGGTTCAGACTTCTTAATGGTTCAGCATTTAATGGTTCAGATCTTTTATTGGTTCAGTATTTAATCATTCAGAAATTGTCAAAGAGACCTTTAGTGTGGCTAAAAATCAACCTTAGATGGTTGTTACAAACTCAACGTTCAAGTTATAAATCACTTTGTCTTGTTGCTCTTAATCTACCTGGTTATGGACTAAAAATCAGTCTTTTTGATGATGCTTGGTTTTTCCCACGGCACAATGGTGGTTTTTTTGTAGATCATACTGGCAAAAAAAATGATTTCGCCCAAGTTAACAACCCTTCAAAGGAAAGAAATCATTTCACTTTAAAAAATAAATAGAAATGTATCTAATGGAAATGTGTTAATAGAGTGGATACTTAAACCCTTAACCTTTAAGGGGCATCATGCAACACACACCTTAGTCCAAAATCCAAAAACCTTTGGTGAAAGTTCTGTTAGTATGTTGATGTAACAGTGTATTTGTCTCATAAGACGGAAGTGAGTTGTGGATCACGGGTTGGGTGGTTGGGGATGTTGCAATTAGAATTTAGAACATGTGTTAATGTTAAGATTGGGTCAAGATGGTACTGATTCTTTCGCTCTTCACAACGATTGTTGCTTTTTAATGGTCACATAGAATGTTGTCAAATGCTTATTGGCCTTTTGTCATTGACAAATACAACGATTGTGGTTTCTGCTTGCATCACATGGATGGCACGTTTGAAGTAGATAGATCATCATTGGCTTCTTTTCTTGCTCTGGTTGGATGCCTTGCTCACGGCTCATTACAAGTGTTGCATATATAAAGATGAAAAACATCACAGAAACCTGTGGTTGGTGTCAATAAAAACTTAAAAGGCTTAAATCCATGGATGAGAAAACACTTGGAATGAGTCTGTTCGATTCTTTGTACAAGATGAGAACCATGTTATAGAAAGACGTTTTTTTATATAAAAGTGTATGCAAGTGTTTATTTAAATCATTTACGCTAACATTCAAAGAGGACGTTGATACTATAGAGGAAGCCAAAGGCAAATCCCATTGGCCTCCCGTGTTTGAAGAAGTGACAATGACTGTTTTATTGATTATCAAGTCCACATTCATTATGTTGCATAGAGAATACTAATTTACTACTTATGATATTTCAGATTAAATTGATGTTGCATTATTAAATTTACATGGATAAAAAAAACTATTCTAAGGTGGTCTAGTGATTGGACGCTTGTGTTCTTTAGTGTAGACCCAAGTTCGATTTTCACCGGGTGAACATATTGCATCTAAAAAACAGAATTGACAAGCAAAGATATACTAATTAGTGTTTATTTGCTACATTAAAAAATTGAGACACAATGTTTATTTCGACAAAAACTTTTGAATAACAGATGAATGTAGCAGAAAGTCTGCATGAAACAAAGGAATCTAAAACTAAATAGAGTGAACAGTGTTAGTCATGAAATAACAGCAGAAGTAAATACACCACCCCCTCCAAAAAAAAAACAAAAAACAAAAAAAAAATATATTCATAACAGAAAAATGACTACACGCCCAAAAATGTAACAACAATACACACAACACCAACAAATCGTACATGCAGAACACCTATAACCAAAAAAAACTAAACAAACCATAGACAAACCAAAAAAACAACTCGGCCGAACAACCAAAACACTTCGCCCAAATAAAATTTACCAGCAAAACTGATCAGAGAGCAGACAATGAAGACGTCAACCAGAAACTTTTCATCAACAAAACCCTAAGTAAACCATGTGTGTACGATATTGGAAAAAGAAAAAAAAATATTAAAAAAACCAATAGAATTTAAGTAGGTGGTCAACCCACAGAAATAATCGAACAATATCATGTCAACATTTAAGTATAGTAATTGTGGGGCAGAAATAGTATTTCAAACACCACCCCTTGACATTGGTTTAAAACCATGAACATGTTGACTCTTGCGATTTTTAAAACGAAAGTACCACAACCGGGTAAGCAAGTCGGGTAGCACTTTATATATATATATATATACACACACGCCTACAAAGGATAATAATAATAATAATAATAATAATAATAATAATAATAATAATAATAATAATAATAATAATAATAATAATAATAATAATAATAGTAAGTGCTAGTGTACAAGTCTAGAATACTCAAATTAGTTATTAGTCTACCCAAATTAGTCTACCCTTGTCCCCTCCCTCCATAACGTGTGGCCAAAAATGGAGCTCCAACACAAGAAGCAACCTTTCATCCTTCACCTCATCATCAAAATGCTCCCCCTTTCTTCTCTTCTTCTTCTTCTTCTTCAAACCACTATCGTTCTCCATCAACACCCAAATGGCTCTCATACTCCACCACCCAATTCTCTTCAACACCACCAACAAAACCCCTTCAATCACCCTCCTGCACACCCCCAAATCAGCCCTCATCAGAACCCTAAGAAGCCGAACACTGAAATGCCCTGCGGTTGCAGCACCACATATCTCCGGTGACAGCAAAGAAGACGTTCTTGTTGATGAGGACAGAGGGAGAGTCGATTTGGTGGGTTACGATTGGACGGAGGAATGGTATCCGCTGTATTTGGCGAAGAATGTGCCGGAAGATGCGCCTTTGGGGTTGACGGTGTTTGATAAACAAGTTGTGTTGTATCGTGATGGCAATGGAGAGCTTCAGTGTTATGAGGATCGGTGCCCTCACAGGTAATTTGGTGAATTGAGCTTGAATTTTCTATGATTTGATATGATTATGGCTATCTGTTTTGGGATTTACGTTTAGGGTTTTAGTATGCACGTATGATCTGGTTAAAATTGTAGATTTATTGTTTGTTGAAGAATATGTGCTGATTTATGACCAAATGTTGTTTGATTGGCAACTTTCATCTTCAAATTTGATGAATTGAGTTTCTTGCATGACCATGGTCGATATTGGGCTAACCAACAACAATTATATGATTATTAGCTGTTAAGTGTGCAATTAAGCAGTTCCTACTTCCTACTGGCTGCAAACATAACTGAAAATTGAAAGGGTATAGTGAAATTGTCAATATTTTATATTATTTAACTTTGTCAAACAATCACTTTTATACAGTTGATTCTTGCAAAAGACGGATGTAAACACCGCAAAAGGTCTGCAAGAGCCTAGGAGCAGCAACTCTTAACACAACCTGAATTACGACACAAAAACAATTAGGCTTTGGGTTGTCATGTTTAATATGTTTAATAAACATGCAGTGATTGGGTTGACATGCTTAAACCCATTTAATTGAACAAGTCCACCCGTCAACCCGATTACAACTAGCATGAAGAATAAAATTAATATTTTACAAGGTTAATCAAACAAGACATGGCCCATTTAACTCATTCATACGACCTGTATAAACTATTTACGTGGTTAAAACTCACCTACAACCTGCCAACGTGTTTACAGTCCATTTGACCCGTGTAGATAAATGGGTTACAGGAGTATAGTTTGGTTACATGATTTTAAGTGTGCCCAGGTTAGGGGTGATGTCTTTGACACCCCTGAAGAGCCACACGGTCTTACTTTGAGAAAAGGTAGGACATGTTGGCTACTTAAAGTTATTGTCTTGTTGTCACTTGCTACCAATATATGTCTGTAATTCTAGAACAGAACAAACATTTTACTAACTTAGAAATCATCTGTGTCACCTTGTTATCATCTTTTCTGCTTTTTAAGTAGTTTGAAATACTTCTTCAAAGCCTGCTTGACGTTGTTTATTCAAAGTTGATATCTGCCAATAAGTCATGCATGCATTGAACAAAAACCAAAACCATCATATAAAAATCATTATGCTAGAACTTGAATGCAAAATATGTTTCTGCTAGCGTTAGAATGTTTGTGCATATATTCTATTCAGGTTAGCAAAGCTTTCTGAGGGCCAGATTGTTGATGGAAGACTGGAATGTTTGTACCATGGCTGGCAATTTGAAGGTGCCGGCAAATGTGTCAAGATTCCTCAGGTTGGTTTTTTGAATTTATGCATATATATAATCTATCATGGCATGTTATATTCATCAGTTCATGTGTCTTGCATACAGCTTCCTGCAGATGCAAAAATACCGCTATCTGCTTGCACCAAAACATATGAAGTGAGAGATTCACAAGGTGTTGTATGGATATGGATGTCACATAAAACCCCACCAATCCCTAGCAAAATTCCATGGTTTGAAAACTTCGCCAGACCCGGGTTTAAAGATTTCTCAACCACTCATGAGCTTCCTTATGATCACTCAATTCTTCTTGAAAACCTAATGGACCCTGCTCATGTTCCGATTTCACATGATAGAACAGATTGGAGTGCCAAACGGGAAGATGCCCAACCGCTACGTTTCGAAGTCACAGAAAGAACCAATCGTGGGTTCGCGGGTTGGTGGGGTCGGGAAGCTGATAACTCCACTCCAAACTTCTTAAGATTCGAGGCACCGTGTAATCTACAAAACAACCGCGAGATTGTGGACAAAGACGGGGTGACAAATTACTTCTCTGGCCTTTTCCTATGCAGACCAACCGGCCAAGGAAAGTCAATGCTTATAGTTCGGTTTGGAAGCACGAAAAGATCACCATTAGCAAACTTATTCCCTGAATGGTATTTCCATCAAAATGCAGGGAAAGTATTCGAACAAGATATGGGATTCTTATCGTCTCAGAACGAGATTTTGATGAAAGAAAAAGTACCCACAAAAGAACTTTATATAAACTTAAGATCATCAGACACATGGGTTGCCGAGTACAGAAAATGGATGGATAAAGTCGGTCACGGGATGCCTTACCATTTCGGGCACTCGACAATTTCATTGCCAACCGAGCCCGCGGTTGTTGAGCATGCTCCTGCTGGTTTAGTTGCAAGTATTGCTGCATCTTCGCCTACAAAGGGTGGAATTGGAATACAATATGCACCAAATCTTGCTAACAGGTATTTTAGGCATGTTGTTCATTGTAAAGATTGTAGGGATGTCGTGAAAGCTTTTGAGGCATGGAAGAATAGGTTGTCTGTGGTGGCGGCTTTAATGGTGGCCTTTGCGATTTTGGCCAACGGGAGGCAGTGGAAGGCTCTTTTTCTGTTGGCAACGGGGGTGTGCGTGGGCGGGGCCTACATGTGCTCGACGGTTGTGGCTATGAACACGACCAATTTTATAAGAACTCACAGGAGATTGTAGAATGGAGGAAAGGTGTGCAGGTTTCAATGTTAAAGATTTAATTGATGGATTTGTTAAACATACTGATTCTGTTATACTTGTTATGTATAGTACTGGCTCGATTCGTCCAGATAGATTTATGAAAGAAATATTAGGTGAAATGCCTGTTGGTTGATCTTTAAGGTGACATGACAAGATATCTTATGGGTTTATAATCTAGTGTATGGTAAAGTGACAGGACAATCGCCATACACCCGATGGTTAGAAGTGAAAAAATTGTTATTCAAAAAAGAAAAAATCAAGGTGACAAAATATTGAATGAATTGAATAGTAATTAGTTAAGTGTTAGTTAAGTGTGAGAGGTTGTACGGGTTGCTTGACCTAATTATCATTTTACGGAGAAGCTGGATTGCTTTGCTATATAATATCGTAATCTTATCATATATTTTGTGCAGAAAGTTGTTTCTGATGACACATCAACACTTTTTTAAAGCGTATCTTCATTCGTTGTCAGGTTTAATTAGAAGTTGATTGTATAAATATTTTAATAATAAATAAAACCTAGAAGTGTTATAAATAAATTAGTGTAAAAATGTCTAGTGATAATGATAAATAAATTTAACGAACAATGCTTTTGCATAAACAATCTGTATAAATGTTTTATGAGAAGCATCCGTTGATAAATAGTTATAAAATGATGTTTTTTATGAACTAATTGTTTAACCCCTTTTATTTGGTATAGTTTGTTACATGGATCGTAGGTGAAATTTTAGTTTCCATGCGACCTTGGATTGGTGTAGCATACTCAACTCCAGAGCTACACAGATGGCATATTTATTACACATATCATACTTTCTAAGTTTTTATTGTTTATATTGGGGGAGGATCATGGGGGTGCTCGGGTGCTCATTTTTTCCGTCAGTAGTATTAAATTTTAGTCTTGGAGTGTAATTTTTGGTATGGTAGCGTAAACTTTTATATACGTATCGAGTTCGCCCTTTTAAAAGAAATAATTTAGCTCCCGTCTCTAACGTAAGTGTTCAAATTCCGTCGCTGATTGTGCGGTCAAAATAACTCCTTCCTCCATAGCATTCAAACCCCTTAAAATACCACAACCTCCCGCTCCCCCTCTAACACACACAGTGGCGGAAATGAGTCACCAAAGCAACCACCGTGACATCTCCGACGACCACCACCACCAGCACCACCATGCCGTTGATGGTCTGGTCAACCTGTTCACCAAGGCCAACAACGATCTAACTGTAGTTCACAACCGCCTAGACAAGGAGTTCCGCCAAATCTATCCCGATAACGTCGTTCCCCTATACCTCCTTTTTTCTTCCTTCTCGATGATTCAGTAAATTTTCTCAAACTGTTTAGTTTTTTATTTCTTACAGGCGAATCCGATGAAGCTTGTGGCTAGGATCAAGAAAATTCAAGACGAATTACCTTCATTAAAAGAGCAATGCCGCGAATTACTCTCCGCTAAGCAGGTTATGTGAAACCCTAATTAAATGATGTTATCGTTTGTTCAAACGCAATTCACAGCTTGTGCGTATAAATTGAATCTGTAATATCATTGCTTAGAATTAGGGAAGCATAAAGTTGTTGATAACTAATTTAGGGCTTTTGTGTTTGAGGGCGCTCATTTGTACATTGTTGTAGGGTTTAGTAGAGTTTAAATGTTTAAAAACTACCCCTTTTTTATTATTAGATGGTGAAAGATGTGGCTTTGTCAAATCGTGCGAAACATATGGAGTTATGGATATGGGAATGGCCTGATAATTTGAGAATTCTTTATAGCTATAACTATAACTATACTGTCATGTGAACATTTATAAGGTGCAAATTGTTAAACATTTAGGTGGCATACTTGGTCTATCAACTTATATTTCCTGGAGTGTTTCACGTATATGTCTTGTCGGTGTCTTTGGTCGATTTTGCGCAACGATAACACTATCAAACTTTTGCACTGTGGCTTGATATCAACTGGAGGCAACCAAAATTTTCTTATGAATTGTTTTTCTAAATAACCATTTCTTTGTTCCTTAGTTATCTAACAATTGTCAAGTTGTCTCAATAGAAGCGAGAGCACACATGGTAGTTAGATTAGAAACACTAACTCACTAGTCACTACAGCGTTTCCCTCTACCACTTTTGGTAAGTTAACACTTAATGGGATTGAAGAGATGAGAACTACTATCTTCCACACTGCTAAATACTTTACAATCAGTCTCGTTGACCCATAGTAGGCGGAACAACTACTATCACTCGGCTACTCCCAATTAGTTGCAAAAGCATAGTCTAGATTCTAGAAGTATTTACCCTAAGGCACCCTTTTTAGAAAAAGGAGAAAATCACTAAAGTACTGTTCTTTCTAAGTGGATTTTATGTGTACCATGCCCTGTTGTCAACAGCGGCTATAGCAACCGCTATAGCGCGCTACATAGCGTACGGATAGGATCCCGCTATTTGTGTTTTGCGATCAAATAGCGACCACTATCGCTTTTTTTTATTTATATTTTATATGGATATAAAATCGACCAAATAGAGTATTTTAGCTATTTTGGTGGTGTTTGCTTAAATTTTAATTGTATGTCAAACATTTCTTAGAATTTCTCCTGCCTTATCGCTAAATATGAAATAGCAGGCACTATTTATCGCTATTCGCTAAATAGCATATAGGTGGCTTGTCGCTATTTACCGCTATTCGCTATTGACAACTATGGTACCATGCCAGAAGCATCATAAATGCATAATAAACACACCCATACTTCAAATTGCATTTTGTTACCATGAAGATCAATCATACCCTCATAATAATCCCTTTCATATCTCTGCATTAGTATGTTAGCTTGAATTCAGATATTCCCCTAACACTATAACACCTATTTTATTACTGTTATTTCCTTGACCCTCACACTCCTTTCCATTATGCTTTTAATCCAATCAAATACTTTTGTAACGGTTTGTACCTTATCAACATTGTGTTGAACATGTTGTTGACTTGTTGTTGCTCTCACTTTCTTGTCTTATTGTAAGTAGAGAACGTCTACATGTTCGAACCTTAATGAATACATAATCAACGTAATAATCGTTGGTTATAGAATCATGACTAAAGTAGTAGTCAATGATCGAATTATCTTCGTTTGACTTCATCCACAATCATTACTTCATTATCTCGTAAAGTATGGATTTTACTTTATTGATTTATTAAATATTGTAGTTTAACACAATTTCATACATCACTACTTTAGAGAAACATTGGATGAGGTTGTTTGTTTGGGTGTCTAATACATATTATAGAAATCATGAATCACAAAGCATTCGTAATTCATATCAACATGCTCAACATCTATTTCTAGCTCTATTAATTTGTCTAAAGCTAACTTCGCTAACTTCTGTAGTTTTGTATGAACATACGGATAAATACACAAGTATCTTCTAACCTACTTTAGTTGAGGCATGATATGGAAAATTTAATAGTTAGGGAGACTCTACTCTTGCATACATATTTTTCCCAATAGCAAGTTTGTAAAAACTTGCATAGCCTAGCCGATCAACGTGCATCTCTTTCTTTGACTAACTTTAAAATAAATTATAATTCAATATTTGATTCGAAATATAACTTAATTAAACAATATACTCACCATATTAATGTTCTAGGCCAAGGTTTCAAGGTGCTATCGGCAAACCAAATAATGCCTGGACTTATCTTTTGGGACTATTACAAGCATGTTGGTAGAATTGCCCAACACATCATACATCCATGTCATGTTATTTGTTTTTGATATCCTAAGATCTCTTTTAATTCAACCTTTCATATGCTATGAAAAAAGTAAACAAATGAACTTGCAAACATTTTTAAATAGTTAGAATTAACATTTCAAACGTTTAGATACTTACAACAATCCACAAATCACCAGTATACACTTCCCCCACTAATACAATCTAAATTTCCTCATGTACTCAAACGACCTACGTATGTAATATGGCGGAATGTTTCTCAAGGGAGGTCCCCATGGCAGTAAAAAGTGTTCTACTGGTTTGCGCTCACTCTTTCTCATTCGTCGTATAGTCTGTGATTGGCAATTGGGTCCCTCACGGGTGGTAGAAGATGAAGAGACCATCCCTTCACTGAAGGCAATAGGTGTAACTAATTTGTTATACAATCATTTGATTGATGGGTGGGTGGAATGAATGTGTTGCATTAATAGGAATTGATATTGATCTTGAATTTTGGTAGTCAAAGTGAAATGCCGTGTTATCCATCTATGGAATTTTAAACTGTATAGGATATGCATATGTGAATGTATGATGTATAGTGAATTGAACTTTTCTTGAAATGTGTATGATGTATTAGTGATTTACACTTCACTTTATCACACATACAATCTCAAGTTTGTTTGCTGTACACATTACACAATAGAAAATTGAACATTTCTGTGTTAATTGTGATGTAGGATTTGATTGATAAAGCAAGGACAACTATAGTTGGGAACAGAGCATCACTACAAAGGTTGCAAACTTCCATGGGGATTCCTGTCATCAATGATTCTGATGATCCTGCTTATACAAACTTTAATGAGGTGATCTTATAGTAGATCTAGATTTTTAGTAGTGCAACAATGAAATTCAAAAATAGATGCAAAAAGGTTTAACATAAGAAAATTGTTTTATGTTCAAGTTTTCTTGGTTGTGTTTTCCAAGTGGTGCTTATAGATTTTGCACTATTTGCCAGTAAACAACCTAAATTGATAATGGCAAGAAATCTCATGACCAGCTCGAAAACAGTGATGGCAAGCTTTTAGGCAGGTTTATTCCAAAACTTTTTAATAAAAAAACATATGATTTTCATGATAATGCGTAAAGTAACATGGAATATATATATATATATATATATATATATATATATATATATATATATATATATATATATATATATATATATATATTTATTCATGGATGGATCTACTTAAAATCTTCCTCACTGTTATGCTTATGCGTGGTTGGTATCTGGGAGCTATAATCTTGCTACATTTCTTGTTTTGTCGGTCTTTCATGTTACGAATATTAAGTTGTTTGTGTCCTAATATGGAAAATCATTAAAAACAAAAAAAGGTTTTTTATTTGTGTTGTCATGTTTATCATGTTTGTATGCTATAAACAGGTTATTAATGAATGGGCCCAACAAGTCAGATCTAAAACAGGTACTTTCTCGTTATTGCTTAATTCTTTCGTTACCAGTGATGAAATATTTTGTAATGCCATGTTGAATATCGGAAGAAAATCTTTAATATACATTAATATATTGTAGGAGATGTGGGTCATGAAGATTCAGATTCAGAGGATATTAACAGAATGTTATTTTCAGCAATTGTTCAAGGTACTTAATGATTGATCATGAAATCGCATTCTTGATGTTGCAAGTAGCTAAGGCTATATGTGGTGTGTCATTTGTGCTTGTAAACCATGGGGCATGGACCTACTTCTGGTCTCATATTATAATCTTATTTGTAATTGTTATATATAATTTAATCAAAACTATCATTTTGTTAAGAAAAAATCTAAGAATCATCCGATTCTGGCAAAAATATAATCGCTTTGTGATAATTGTACTTTATTTTTGTTTGAAAACTTGTGTTTTGCAAATGTGTAGTTTTTTTATGTTTAAATATGAGAAAGTACATTAATATTCTATGTAAATAACTTTTTTATTCTATAAGGGTGTAAAATAAAAGGATATTAATTGAAAAATATGGATATATAGTGTAGTAGAGAATGCTAAATAAAGTTTATGTAATCACTAGAAAACAACCATCACCACTTATGAATATTTATTAAATTGATCATTCCTTGATCACTCCACTTAGTCTCATGTATGGATTCAGAGTCTTAAATACTTGCATTAGTGTTGGTTTTATACTATCAAAACCGTATCCTTTTATCCAAAAATCATTACTTTTATACCAAAAATTAAAATGTTTTATCAATATCGAATCAAATATTTCATTGAATATTAATTACAAATAAATGTTAAATATTTTTTGAACGGATGTTAAATTGTTAACCATTTTGGTCAACTAAAAATCCAATTTCATAATATAAGTCAATTTAGTCCAAGAATCATAAACGGAGCGCATTTACTAAGATTTTCGTTCAAACACAATTCAATAGTATTTAGAGTTAATCACACATGCCACGTCTGTTGTTTGGCAAGGTTGTTCGCTTGGGGGTAATACTCCCCAAAGAGTCGAGAAGGGAAACGCGGAGTCTTTTAGTTTAAACACCCCTTAACTTTGATCATAGCCGTTTTGTTTGTAGCCGTCATTGTCCATGTTTGAGCAAAGTAACTTTTCATGAGGTTGTGATTTTAGTTTTGTAACATGGTTTCTATACATAATTTACTATAAAATAATATAATACGTTAGTGAAACTGGTACATAATAAGATAGTATATTCATATACAACATATAAAATATATATTACATAAGGTGTGAACATGATAGTCTATAGTATATCGTCATGTATATTTACCAAAGGTATGATATTTTGTCATGTAAGAGGATTTGTAGTAGAAGTTTTTAATAATAAAATAAGCTACGAGATTCATATATAAAATCTCGTTTAAAGACAAGGGTGAGCTTTCTCACTATATAAAAAAGGACCAACGACGATGAAGGAGGAATATGAGCTAGCTTTAATTGAAGTAGGGGTGGAATCGAAGCGAAGTAGAGATAGAAACAAAAATATAAGATATGAAACAATAAACATAATTTGAAGATAAGTTCACACCGGACGATTTCTAGTTAAGTCATGATTCAAAATAGATGAAAGTTTTGGATTCAAGTCTCGAGGCTCAAGTCTCATATGTGATAAAAATAAATGGATGTTTCAAGTGGAACAGAGGATTTTCTCATCTAATGTAAGTTTCATTTTGAAAATAATCTTAAATTTCATATTTAAGTAATAAAAATGATCAGATAAATCAGTGATTTGTTAATGATTCAATTATATAATTGTTCAAATAAAAAGTCGTTATATATAATATTAAAATACAACACATTTTCATCACATAAGCTATAATGACGTACCAAATTACACTTTTGACCTCTAGGCTTTTTATAAATTACACTTTCAACTTTTAAGCTTTGTACATTGTTGACCCTTGGGCGTTTTATAAATTACACTTGCAACCCATAAGTTTTTTTATAAAACCTTAAGAAATATTATTTTGACCCTCTCGAGTTTGTAAAGCTTTGGGTTTCGAGTTTGTAAAGCTTTGGGTTTATCCACCATATATTTCTACTTATATAAAATTAATTTCTTACGCTCTCATTTATGTACTTATCAATGTAAATTCGAGTTTGTTTACGTTTAGACATAAATTTTGTTCAAATACAAGCTGGATGTAGTATAATATATTTTTGTTTGACGATATAAATTTGAGTAACTCTACAAGCTAGAACAATTGTTGTCTATATCTTATCACGAGACGTATAACACCGTTACAACATGCAAGCATATTTACTAGTTAAGAGGGACAGGGAGATGATGATTATACTGATGTATAATATAGAGTTTTGGGAAAAATATAGATGATTTTCTTAATAAAATTGAAAGAAAAAGCCAACCACAACTCATCTACTTTTTATCCAAAATAGAACCCTAAAACCCCACCGATCGGCAAAGAGCATAACATCACACCGACAGATTCTCAGAAAAATTTCACCTTCAATGGAGCTAACACTCGATCAGCTGAAGCAATACGATGGCACCGATCCATCAAAGCCCATATACATCAGCATCAGGGGTCGCATCTTCGACGTCAGCACCGCAAAAGACTTCTACGGTCCCGGTGGCTCCTACGCCTTGTTCGCCGGAAAAGACGCAAGCAGAGCCCTAGCCAAGATGAGCAAGAACGACGAAGATGTCATCGGATCGCTTGATGGACTCACTGAGAAGGAGTTGGGTGTTCTCGCTGATTGGGAGAGGAAATTCGAAGCTAAGTACCCAATTGTTGGTTCTCTCTCTGCTTAATTCCATAATCGGTGTTATAACGTGTAACCCTAAGTGAAAGAAATTGAACCCTAATTTGATGTGTGTAAGTGTGTTACAGTCTCATAATTTGGGGAAGATGGTGTAATGGGTCTGAATCTTTCGGTTTGAATAAGAGTTGTGTGTCTTGTGGCTGTGTTTTAATGTTTTTAACTTTTTATTATCTGTTTGTAATTCATAGGTTGTGAACTTGTGATCTGAATGACACTTAGATATTGCAGTTTTCCAGTTTTTGCCTCTGATTTCTGAGATAAATCTAAATCTAACGAGTCAATTTCCAGTAGCTCATGAGTGGTTTGGGACTCGAGCTCGTTTAAGCAAACTGTAATCATATTTGGAGTAGGGGTTTGTAAACATCATTTTCATCTATCTTGTTAAACTTGCTTGAACTAGATACAATTGTCTTCATGATTGTGTAATTGACTATAATTATAGTTTGGTTGCTATGGTTACATTAATCCTTATTGCATTTCATGTTTTGATTCATTAATTTATTTTGTAGAGAAACTCGCTAGGATTGTATTTGTATTTAGTCTCTAGGTTAGATTGAAGTGGTATTAGTTTGTGTTAATCATCGAGATTTATTTCATCATGTTGTATTATAGGCTATATGATTGATTGACTTTAATCCAGTTGATTAATGTAATTGATGCACAAATTTTGTCCAGGTAATTTGTAAGTTGTTGATGAAATTGTCATATTAAGTGGTCCTTTGGTAGCCTCTTGATGATTTCGTTAAAATATGTTTGATTCACTTAAATTACACTTTTTAATGGTTCATGGAGTTTCGTAATGAGTAAATTTCAGAAACATACTAAATGATTTAGACCATCTTTTATTCTGACTCCTTTTAGTGGCTCAGCATAAGATTGTCAAACAATCCGTAAGTGAGTGATTAAATCCCGGACTCAAAAATGAATATATTGTCCTCAAATTGGTTTTAATTTCATGTTTAATCAAGGGAATTGCATAATAAAATCAATCAACCAAATAAGAAATTACATGTAAGCTTTATTATCAATACAACATGGTTGTCAATCCTTATAAACTCGACACTCTTACTTACACTAACTAATCTAATATGACTGGGAACGCATTCTTTTGTTTTTGGTTGGGTGTTCAACACCATGTTGAACCAATGTGCTCAGGATATAATGTATAACATTTTTTACATTGATATGTAATCCTAGAAGATCGCACATCAAGCTAATATTCCAATACATGTTCAAACTAAGTTTGAGCATTTACCATAAGACTTTATGATAAGATAATTATCATTAGGTAAAATGATAACATACGAATCACGTCATATTGTTATTAATACATTTTGTGGAGTCGCATAAAATATAAATGTTTATCAAGTAGTGCGTTTAATCTTATAAAAGAAAAAAGGCTTTCACTGCACTCTTGATGTCACGAACCATGGGTTATTAGTACAGTCAACGCCTAATATTTTCATTAAAAATTTATTCAAGAAGCTAGCTAGGAAGTGTGAGCTAATTGTTTCAGGAATGGAAGCTTTCACAATAGCAAGTCTAAAGGGATTTTAAATAACACTATATTTACGATTGAGGGATTACATCCTAGAGTAAAAGTCCCGGGACAAGAATGAAGTTTGTTGTTCCTAAAAGTAACCCAAATATACTAGCTAGGTTTTATCAAAAGAATTTATATATTTTTGGGTGCGTTAAAAGAAGACTATAAGGCTTGTGAAAGGAAGTTGTTGGATTAGATCAAGCATTTAAATTGGGAGTTAGAACATAATATGGGAAGTGAACTTCTTGTTGGTTCAGAAAAAGAAGTTCAATCAACGTGCTAATCACAATTAGGGCTGTTGAAAGCGTTCTTTGCTCAGTATGAATTTGCTTAGAAAATGCTCGATCGAAAATTTGCTCGGCTGTAAACGAGCCATAGGCTTGGTTCGGTTTGTAAACGAGCTGACATGCTTGGTTCGGTTTGTAAACGCTCGAAACATGAGAAAAGGTCCGTTTGGTTCGATTCGACTCGTGAACAGTCTTAATCACAATTACGTGCTTCTAAACACTATAAGATATAATTTTTAAAGCTAAAGATTAAACATGCATTATGGATAAACCACTGAACCATTCTTGTAATTAACTCAATATTCTATTTTCATTTCTTTCTTATTTCAATTCCATTTCAATTTCAACCTTAGTTGAAAACCCTAAACCAGACGACAATCACCACCATCCCAATCCCCAAGACAGAGGATTGAAACGACAGCATAAACAAAAAAACACGCGGGAAAACCAAAGCTTTTTTAGGTTTTCACTTTTCATTCACCCTTCAATCCCCCAATCTCCATCATCATCACCACCGATGGCACCCACAAAGCGTAAGACTAACACCAATGCAGAGACCACCTCCGATACCCACAAGACCACAAGGGTCACTCGAAGCTCCACTCGCCAAAACGCCCAACCGACCACGAACACGGTGGTTGAGGCTGCACCCCAGGCCAAAAAGGCTAAGATCGATTCTAAAGAGAAGAAGGAACCAAAGGCTAAAGCAACTGAAGCACCACCACCGGTGACTGATGGTGGAAATGGTTCTAAGACGGTTGTGATTGAGCACTGGTATGATGTTTTTACCCCCTTTTTTGTTTTTGTTTAGAATCGGATACGTGATTTTGAAGTTTGAGTATGAATAGGAGTTGTTTTGTAGGATTAAAGTGGTTTCTATTTAAGTTATGGTGGTTTGTATGTGCTGTAACTACTGTTTTCTTGATTTGAGATAGCTAGCTAAAAAAAAATAGGGGCGTACCTGGTGCTTGATTTAGTTTTCACTTTGCATAGGGTCTAGGGAGGGGTTAGGGTTAGATCACGCGATTTGATGTACACATTTTTACCTTGCACAAATGTTTCCTATGGGTTGAACCCACGACCTTAAGGCCACAAAGCAACAACCTTAGCGGTTGCTCAAAGCCCGTCAGAAAAGATGAAGTAAAACATGAAATTTAGAGGGTGTAGAAGTTTGATATTCTTTGTGTGTGTAAGGAGCTTTTTCCGGCCTGCAGTAATTCGGTTCACCTTCCTAGGCGAAGGTATGGAAGGTTGTTTTTGTTTTCTTGTTTTCTTTGGTATACCCCTGTGGTAGGGGAGCTGTGAGGAGTTGGCCAGGAAGAAAAGAGCTCTTTGTCTGGACCTTTTCTATCCGTAAATTATTAGTATTAGATTCAGTTTCAACATTTATATCCATTTTTAATGAACTTATATTTAGGTATTTTGTGTTCATTCATTTTACCAAATATCAAAAGAAGTAAGAAGATCTTTCTATGCAAGGCATGTAGGATAGTGAGCTCAAGACGCAAGATAGAATCACTCAATCTTTTTAACATCTTGAAAAAACCATGTGTGGGGCGGTTCTCAAGAGTTTATAAAATAAGTTGGTCGTCAAACACTTTGCAAGCAATGGCAGTTGTCGAGAACAGTTAGATATGTTATTAGTTAAGTTTTTGACACCATTGACAAAATTTGTGTAGTTCCACATATTCATATTGGTTTATGTAAAAAGTTGTTCAACATGATATGCAACAGTACATAGAAAATAGTTTGAAAATACATGCTTTCAATGCTCTATGTCTAATACCATGCTATAAAAAGGCTTAAATAATAGATTGACACACGCTTTTATTGTTTAAAATTTTCTTATCTTTGTATTTCAGCACTCAGTGTAAACAGTTTAAAATAAGGGCTGTTAAGGTGAAGACTGATTTGGAGAGTGCCATATCTGGCATTAATGTGCTTGTCAACCCAGAAAAGGTATTCCTATGTGATTTGGAGAGTGCCATATTTGGAGACTGATTTGGAGAGTGCCATACATGATTTATTTTTCATCAAACTGTTTTAATTTCTATGTGAAATTATTTGCATGCATTCTGTTATGCCTTGAATCAGGCAATCAGCATAACCCGTAATTTTTTTCTTTTGCTGAATTGATATATGTATTCTTCTTTATTTTACACCTTTATGTTTGCATTTTTTCTGGAAAAGTCATCTAAATACATAATTTTTTACTTATCGATGACTAATAGATCACATTACTTGGTTTCCCTTCATTGCAGCCAAGAAGAGGATGTTTTGAGGTGCGTGAAGAAGGTGGCAAGAAGTTTATCAGTCTTCTGGTAATCTCATCCCAGATCTAAGTTGTTGCTTTCTTTAAATCAATTTTTCTTAAATGAACTAGTCAGTGCTACAAATAATATGCTTATTTTTTCTTGCCTTTATTAATAGTTGACCAGCTGATGTTCTTTACTTTGTAAAGTCACAAAGTAGAGTGTGTTGGGTCAACTTAATTATTGACCCGGATAAAGCCACGTGATTAATTATGGAACTTGCATGGAAGCAATAGATAACTATGTTTATCTTATCTAGTTATTTTATGTTTATCTTTTGTTTGAATTTCAAGTACGTGAGTCGGCAACTTGCATTGCAAGTTTATTGGTCTTTAAATAGGATAGAAAGTCTTTTGTTTATGTATGAGTTTTCTTCCAAGTTATTAATAAGAAAAAAGACGTCGTGCTGGATTGTCCTCCCCACAAAGATTCTAGTGTTCGTGTTCTTTGATCCAATTGAAACCATCAGTTGGTATCAGAGCGTACCAGGAGATCGAAGAGAAGTTCGAACTGCGATTCGCTAACACCGTTCACAAAAACCTGGGAGCTCTTGATCGGTCGAGAAGGATTCGGTCACCTAAACAAATCGTGTAGGGTTTGTTTATTTGAAAGAAACATGGCTGAAGAACAACCGGCTAACAACGTGTTGGCTAACACTCAACGTGATTCGCACAGTGTCTCAATCCAATGCCCAAAGTTAACCAAAACCAATTATCCGGTTTGGTCGGTGATGATGAAGACCGTTCTGTCGGCAAATGGATTACAAGGCACGATAGATCCTGTGATCGGCACTGCTCAGCGTTGGCGATGATCTTCCAATCCATACCCGAGGAGATGATTATGCAAGTATCAAAGTATAATGAACCAAAGGATGTATGGGAAGCTCTACGGGTGAGGTTTCTTGGGGTTGATTGGGTTCAAAAGGCCCGAATCCGAATGCTTCGGTCTGAACTTGATGCACTCAAGATGAAAGAATCTGAAAGCATTGATGATTTCGCTAAGAAAATTGTCGCCGTTCAATCAAAATAAAAAACGTTAGGTGCTGAATTAGAAGACGAAGTCGTGATAAACAAGTTCCTTGCTGCCATGCCAGACAAATACTTACCAATTGTCTCGACAATCGAGCAGTTTGGCGAAGTAGAATCGATGACAATCGAAGAACTAGTTGGGCGATTGAAAACATACGAAGAAAGAAACAAGTTTAAGCACGAGAACGAGGACACACAAAGTAAACTGTTGTTTTCCCAAAATGAGAACTTAAGAAAACAAAAACATTGGAAAGGCCAAGGACAAAACAGTGATAAACATGGTCAAGGGAAAAATCAAAACAACAACCAAAATTATCGTGATCAAGACGGTCAAGGCCGGGGAAGGGGTCGAGGCCGTGGTGCAGGTCGTGGTCGTGGGAGTCGAGGACCAAACAATCGGGATCAAGTCATGTTTAAAGTAACATGTTACCGATGTGACAAGACCGGCCATTATGCTCGAGATTGTTGGAGTAGAAAGAACGAAGAATCAAACATGGCAGAAGCTCAACCACATATGCTCGAGATTGTTGGCGTCGAAAGAATGAAGAATCAAACATGGCAGAAGCTCAACCACAAGACTCTCAATTTCTTATGGCAGCCTCCATGGGAAAAGATGAAGATTACATCTTCCTCAATGAAAGATAAAGTTCATCCGAAACAATTCAAAACAGAAGATGGTGTGTGGTACTTGGATAATGGGGCTAGCAACCACAGGACAGGTATGAAATCTTACTTTTCGGAGCTTGATGAACGAGTCCACGGTAGAGTCTGTTTTGGTGACGGTTCCACGGTTGAGATAAAAGGAAAAGGTTCGATTGTGGTTGAATGTAAGAATGGTGAGCAAAAGGTAATATTAGACGTCCATTATATACCCGATGTATGTACTAATATACTTAGCATTGGGCAATTTGATGAAAGGAGATGCAAGGTAATGATCCATGATGGATCGTTGTGGTTGTACGGGCGTGACAAGAACTTACTCTTAAAGGTACCGAGGTCACAAAACAGGTTGTATAAGACCCGATTAATAGTTGGGTTACCTGTTTGTTGGCAACACATCTAGAAGAACAAGAGTGGTTATGGCACACTCGTTTGGGCCACATTAACTTCGAGTTACTACACCATATGTTGAGCAAAGGCATGATACGAGGAGTGCCGATCGTGAAGAAACTAAATCAAGTTTGCAATGCTTGTACGGTCGGGAAACAACACCGAGCTAGCTTTCCCACTGAAACTATGTACAATTTTTCTAAACTATTAGAACTTGTACACTCTGATATATGTGGGCCGATTACACCGATGACTCTCGGTGGAAATCGATATTTTTTACTATTTATTGATGACTTCAGCAGGTACACGTGGGTTTATTTTATTAAATCCAAAGATGAAGCACTCTCTGTGTTCATAAAGTTCAAAAGGTTGGTGGAAAAACAAACCATGCATCAGATTAAGACGTTAAGAGCCGATCGAGGCGGTGAATTCACCTCCAAAGAGTTCAACGATTTTTGTGCTAAAGGAGGAGTAAATCGCCATCTTACAGCTCCCTACTTCCCTTAACAAAATGGGGTAGCCGAGCATAAGAATAGGACGATTTTAGGCACAACTCGAAGCTTGCTGAAAGGTATGAACATGCCACAAAATCTATGGAGGGAAGCTGTTCGACACGCGGTTTATTTGCTGAACCGAGTAGCAACTAAAGCTCTTACAAATCAAACACCTTATGAAGTTTTGAGAGGCACAAAACCTAATCTTTCTCACGTAAAGGTCTTTGGTTGCTTATCACACGTAAAGACTCCATCTCAAAAGCTAGCAAAACTTGATGATCGAAGTCGAAAAATGGCACATTTGGGAAGCTAGGAAGGCACGAAAGCTTACCGGTTTTATGACATCAAAGCCGGGAAGATCGTAGTAAGTAGAGATGTTATCTTTGAGGAAGCAAAGGAAGGAGAATGGGATGATCATATAACGCGATCAGGTACTGGCCTAGATGTATGGACAGATTTTGTTATCGAGTTTGAATCAGGATTGAACGCTGATATGGAAATACCATCAGAGACGAACCAAGCAAACAACACACCAGGTCTAGCAACAGAACCTGGGTCAAGCAATACCAGTGAATTACAAAACCCAGGCTCCCATACTGAAGCACCTACTTTTCAAGAAACATTAAGAAGGTCAAGCAGACAACATGTGACACCTAGAAAGTACAGTGACTTTATCTTAGATGAGAGAATTCATCAAAGCAACTTTACACAGCATCATGATGAATTAATGCTACAAGATGAAGACCCATTAACCATAATTAATGAACCTGCCAACTATCAAGAAGCTATAGAAAACTTAGAGTGGGAACAAGCTATGAGAAAAGAAATAGATGCAATTGAAAAAAACCAAACGTGGTACTTGACTAACTTACCTCTCGGACAAAAAACCATTGGACTAAAATGGGTTTTTAAGCTAAAACGGGATGCAACAGGTAGGGTGATTAAACACAAAGCTCGCCTAGTAGCCAAAGGCTACATTCAAAAACATGGGATTGATTACGACGAGGTATTTGCCCCAGTTGCAAGGATGGAAACAGTCCGACTTATCCTAGCAATAGCCGCTCAACTAGGATGGAAAGTTCAACATTTGGATGTCAAATCAGCGTTCTTAAACGGGGATCTAAAAGAGGTAGTATATGTCGATCAACCAGACGGGTTCATAAAAAAAGGGAAAGAAAAGATGGTGTATCGGTTAAACAAAGCGCTCTACGGCTTGAAACAAGCTCCACGAGCTTGGAATCAAAAGTTAGATCAAACGTTGAAAGATCTCGGATTCACACGATGCCCACAAGAACAGGCTGTATGCACGCGCAACAATGAAAATACAATACTTATTGTTGGTGTTTACGTGGACGACTTAATTGTTACCGGACCCGATGATCGTGACATTAAATTCTCTATTAATCAGATGGAGAAAATCTTTGACATGAGCAATCTAGGATTACTTTCATACTATATAGGTATCGAAGTAAAGCAAGAGAATCAAGGAATCTCCTTAAAGCAAAGTGCATATGCCAACAAAATTCTCGAAGTAGCCGGGATGAAAGAATGCAATACTTGTAAAATTCCTAATGAACCTAAGTTGTCTCTAACTAAAGAGGAAGAAGGGTCGGTTAAAGATGAAACGGGTTATCGAAGAATTAATGGTTGCTTACGATATTTGACTCACACAAGACCCGACTTGAATTATATTGTCGGGTACGTAAGTCGTTACATGGCAGCTCCTAAAGAAGCACACTGGAAGGCAATGAAGCACATATTACGGTATATACAAGGAACCAAGGAATATGGGATTTATTATGCTAGAGGAGGCGAGCGAGGGCTAACCGGGTATAGCGATAGTAGCTATACGCCGGATCGTAATGATGAAAAAAACACGAGTGGAATGGTGTTTTACTTTGGAAACAACCCGATTACTTGGTCAAGTCAAAAACAACAAACGGTTGCATTATCATCTTGTGAAGCAGAGTTTATGGCCGCAACCGTGACTGCATGTCAAGCTATGTGGTTGCAAAACGTATTGAAGGAGATAACTGGGTTGAATAAGAAGATAGTGAAGGCGTGAAGCTTAAAGTTGATAATCGATCAGCTTTAGAGTTAATGAAAAATCCCGTGTTTCATGGTCGGAGTAAGCATATCGAGACGAGATATCATTTTATAAGAGAATGTGTCGAGAATGAGAAGATCGTGGTGGAACATGTGAGCGGGGAGGTGCAAAAGGCAGACATATTGACCAAGGCACTACCAAAGTTGAAGTTCCTAGAGATGAGAGATCTCCTAGGAGTAAAAGATTTGATGGATACGGGTCAAAAATTAGGGGGGTGATTGTTGGGTCAACTTAATTATTGACCCGGATAAAGCCACGTGATTAATTATGGAACTTGCATGGAAGCAATAGATAACTATGTTTATCTTATCTAGTTAGTTTATGTTTATCTTTTGTTTGAATTTCAAGTACGTGAGTCGGCAACTTGCATTAAGTTTAATTGGTCTTTAAATAGGATAGAAAGTCTTTTGTTTATGTATGAGTTTCTTCCAAGTTATTAATAAGAAAAAAGACGTCGTGCGGGATTGTCCTCCCCACAAAGATTCTAGTGTTCGTGTTCTTTGATCCAATTGAAACCATCAGAGTGTGATCTACTTATCCACATAAAGTTGTATTTTAATACATATCTTCTTCGTTAGTTCCTTTTTGAGCTTCATTGGTTTATTCAAAGTGTGATAGTATATGTTATAGGTGTTTGTTTTTTTAGTATTTCATCATCTACAGAAGTCCCGTATTCAGTGTTTCACATAAATTTATACAAATGGCATTATTGACCCATTACTTACTAGTAGGTTGATTTGAGTTGGCGTTTTATCTCAATTGTGGGTCCATTCTGTCAATGGCACAAGGTTGAGCCTGGTCTAGGCGCAAGGTGTTTAAAAAGCAAGGGTTCTTAAGCTAGGTGCACAATATTAAGTTACCATTTTTAGGAGTTTAGATGTGTTTTAGGCTTGTTTACGGCTAGCATAGGTTGGTTCCAGGACATTTTTGGATGTTTTGAGACCACTTTGCCTGGAATTTTCAGAATTTGCTAGAATTTATAGGATTTGGCTGGAATCTGGGAATCTCACCAGAATCGCGCCTGGACTGCCACAAGGTGCTGTTCTTGGGCTGCGTCTGAGCGCCTGGGCGAGTGCCTGTGCTTTTGATAACATAGTTGTGGGTCAAATAAGAATTATATAGCTAAAAGATGTTGTCTGACAGGATTAAAGTTGTCTTACAGAAAACCTCTTAAATCGCTTTATATAATGATTAAGATTAATAATATTGTTTTTTTACATAACATAACATGCTACTAGTTTGTTATATATTTAATAACCGGAAAAGTGACATATTTGTAGCCCGCAACTGAATTTAACTAGTTACCAAACCTGCTTTATTTACTCTCTGAACAGTATCTGCATTACAAGATCTTGATCATAACTCTTTAATATCTTAAACTTGTGAATGTATCGCAAAGCGTTGTTGCAGCATGGAATCTAAGATTTATCTTGTTTGTTGCGTACAGGATATGAAACGACCATTTGCACCAATGAAGGCGTTGGACATGGATGCCGTCATATCTGACATCATTGACCAGATTAAATGATCTAAGGGGTCACACATGCATGTATTCTAAGTGATTACTTGAACCTGCAACGATGCATCTATTTTGATCTATGTTTCTTAGGAAACAAGGAAACCTTCTTTTGTAACCAAATGGGAATGTCTTTCAGGTGTGATCTGTTGCTTGCTAGCCACTCTTGTTTATCTTGTAATGTAAGTTCAAATTCAGTTGCTGAAATTGATGCTTTTGAAGGGTTTTTAAAGAAGTTTCAATTTTGATTTTAGGGTGGTGTTCATTACAGAACCAGTTATTATGAGCAAAACTAACAAATCTAAATCATTGTTTGAGCTAAAGTTATTGGTTGTTTAAATTGTTGACAAGTTACAAAGCATTACTCATAACTCAAATGAACATTAAATGGGTCAACTTGAACCATGACATGAACACAACAAATGAACAAACAAACAAATGAATAGGTGTGTGAGGGTTAGAGTTGTTTCTGAAACAAATAAATAAATGGATCAGGAATAGGTTCGCTCTAGGTTGAGCCCATGACACCTAAATTGTTACTGATCAATTATCTTCACAATAAGATGCACCTGTATAATATAAATACTAATATATTGTTTTTAGACTTTACAAGATCAACTAATTAAGAAATATAACAGAACCTAAAACAAACACATTTAAAGGTAAATGGGTCGGTAAATGGGTAAGTGGGTCAAGAGGTCACCTCTGTTCATAACCATTTTAATGTGTCTAGTAATAAATATTCCATATATTAGATATGAAGAAACTGCTTATGCCAAAGATAATCTAACATCTACTGTAAGTTTTATCCATTCTTCAATGATGTTCATTAGATTAATTGTGTTCTCTTCTGATGGTCAAAGTAAAACAAAGTTTATTAAAGACAATTAGAGTCAAAATATCTAGAAGGTTTGCAAATAAATTGAGTACCTGAAGATATTTTCCATTAAATAGATATCTTCCACCTATTTTGTATTTGATTTGAATCACACAAAATGAATACATATAAACACAAATAGGACGCATCTTCGGTAATTCAAACACTTTCATTTTGGCATTACATTAAACACATAGTTTTCATCAAAAATCTATCCTTCAAATCAACCATTAACATCACCTTTGTATGTTTCACCTTACCTACAAAATACTTTAAATCGTACATAACTTACACAAAATGATGATAATCAAAAAATGCAAAGAGAGATGCAAATCTAGTGTTCTCTAAAGTCCAATAAGACAAATCGTCATATATTTTTCCTTTGTGTTTATCCATTAAAATTTTTAACAAGAACGTCATTTAAGTATTTGTGAATTTTATGGCTATTTTAAAGCCTTGTAGCTCTTCCTTTAGATGTTGTATGATGGAGCCACCCTTAACTCATATATTTGTCTTCAAACAATCAAGTTCATCTATAACTCATAATAGCTTTATGTGGGACCATTAATTATACTTAAGTCGTAATCACTATTATTAAAATAGGTCATGGAAATTTCTTGATACCTTTGTGAAGGCTCCATACTAATTCAATCATTATATTCAAAAATACTAATTTCAATAACAGACGTTCTCACACATAATCAATCTCATACAAGTATTAACAACCACACTAGGTCATTTTAACACACACATATGACTGAACACAAGCATAAAATCATAAACCATATATCATGCATTCATCATATCATCTTGCAACAAGATAACTTCTAATATATAATCTCACATAACTAAGTTCTTGATATTGTCACGAGACATGTAACTATAGCATTATTGATTTATTTTGTGTTTTTTACATTATCTTACCTTTAATTATTAAAAAAAACCTATGATGTACGATTGAAGAAGCGAGAATTTAAATATTCTTTTAACGATGAATGCATACAGTTTCGTAAAATCTACTTCTAAGATTCATACAGTGTCTATTATATAACTTAAACCTACACCGTTAATATAACTAAATTTCAGGTGTCACTAAACCAAAAGACGATAGTGTATCACAAAGCACTTAGATTAACGAAAACAATGGTGTTGAGTGGGATCATTGCCAATACAATACACCCACGCAACTTCTAGATGAGGTCCACACACACAATGGCACAATAATTTATCATCAACGGTCAAGATCACATCTCATGAGGGCTCTTTCATATGATCATCATCCAACGGTCCATCTTATTGCGCGTAATTAACGAGAAGAAAGTAGAACACACAGCATTTAGTCGGTCTTCTTCTCCACTCCCTGCTAAAAAGCGCCTCCCCCCTTTCTCTCTGCCCCTTTCTATCTTTATTCCATTTCTTGATTCATTCAAACTGTATCCAAATCCCCCAATTCATCTTTGATTTCATCAAATTTGCAATTGATTCAAGTTTCTTGAAACTTTGATTGAAACATACGTATACCCTTTGTGGTAGATCAAGTTTTATTTTTTTGATTTTCCCACCAAAAATGTCAACAGCCCTTAATCCCTGCAATCATCTTTCGGATTACAAGCAGAGGTATGGCGTAAAGGGGTTCAATTTGATCCAAAAGTGGGTCAAAACAAGCCCTTATGGAAAAACCCTTGTTGGAAGATCGAAATCTGAGATACCCAGATGCAGTTTTTGTTGTGGGTATGAAGGTAGATTGTACATCTGTTTGATCTGTTCGTCAATGTCTTGTTCTTTATCACCTGAATCGAATCACGCCCTTTTGCATACGAAAACTCAGATTGGTCATGAGATTGCAGTCGATGTGCAAAGATCTGAGCTGTATTGTTTCGCTTGTGATGATCAGGTGTATGATCCTGATTTTGATCGGGCTGTGATGTGTGAGCAGATTGTAGGGTTAGGAAATGGGAATCTTGAAGGGGTTAGATCTAGTAATAAGAGGAAAAGATTGAGTTTTGAGATGGGATTGAATTCAGATTTCAAGAATCTGAAAAGGGTTGTTGTTGGTGGTGGTGGTGGTGAGTGGGATCATGGGCGGAGGTTGTCGAAATCGTGTTTTCCGGTGGGGTTGAGAGGCTTGAACAATTTGGGGAACACTTGTTTCATGAATTCTGTGTTGCAAGCATTGCTTCATGCTCCTCCTGTTAGGAATTACTTTCTTAGTGGTAGGCATGACAGGGATTCTTGCAGGAAAACCTCGTCAGATCGGTTTTGTTTGTCGTGTGACATTGATGTCATCTTCTCTGCAGTGTTTTCCGGCGATCGGGCACCTTACAGTCCAGCTCAGTTTCTATACAGGTCTTTGCCATTTCGTTGTTATTATGTGTTTCATGATCTGTTCAATTGACATTTGCTATTGATTTGCTGTTCTTGATCACATTTCAATAATGCATGATCTCATAAGAATATTAGATGCAGTGGTAATGTTTGCAAGTAATTTGATGATATTTTGATCTCATAAGCTGGTACATTTGTTTGTATATGTCCCTTAAGTCCTCAAAAGTCAAAAGGAGGTGATTTGACTTTTGAGATCAAATGGATTAGCTTTATCTGACTTTCAGTTACTAATATGACACATTTTGGCTTTCTAGTTTTGATTGAAGCATTTAGTTATTATAATTTATATAGATATGAAAGTTGTCTGATAATTGACTTGGATAATGACTTCTGACGCTGTAAATCTACCGTTGTACGCGTGCTTTTATTTGTCTAAGTGAAGATTATTGATTCCCTGAGTTTGAATCCCTTGTCTTTCTAAATGTTGCTTGTTTGACCATTAAGTCAACAGTTTTATTTTTTGTGGGAATACATACTTTATACTTGAGTATCATATTTGCTGATTTTAGCAGTGTTTCTTGAGATCAAACTTCTTTTTCTTGATCACTTAAGATGAGCTACTCGTGTCTTTGCTTCTCCTGTAATGGTGTTTGGATCCTGGTTTTGGTACTGATAATATATTTTGTCAAATATATGTTTCTTGTTGCAGTTGGTGGCGGCTTTCAGAAAATCTTGCTTGTTATGAACAGCAGGACGCTCATGAATTCTTTATGTCGGTGCTTGATCGGATCCATGAGAAAGAAGGGAAAACAAGAAACACAATTAAAGGTAATTTTGATGCCATTATACAATCGTATTCATATATTCGAATTCTTTCATGGTGCTTGCAAATTCGGGCAGTTATTCCAATAGAAAGATCACAAATTTTTCGGGTTTTTGAGGATCAAATTTGTGTCGGATACTGATAAACGAAAAGCGTTTTGTTCTTACACAGATAACGGAGATTGCCATTGTGTAGTTCATAGAACTTTTTCGGGGTTATTAAGATCAGATGTTACTTGCACAACTTGCGGTTTCACATCCACGACTTATGATCCTTGTGTTGATATATCTCTTGATTTCAATACAAACTTTGACCATATCTCCCCTAACAAATCCCAGAAGTCAACTGATTTGGGAATATCGACTCTCAGTAGCTGCTTAGACCTCTTTACAAGACCAGAAAAACTGGGGTCTGACCAGAAATTATATTGCCAAAAGTGTCAAGAACGACAGGAGTCCGTGAAGCAAATGTCAATCAAAAGACTCCCATTGGTGTTATGCTTACACGTGAAGCGATTCGAACACTCGTTAGTGAGAAAAGCATCACGAAAAATCGACCGGCATTTGCAGTTCCCGTTCTCCTTGGATATGACACCTTATGTTTCATCATCAATAGTGAGAAAAAGATTCGGGAACAGAATCTTTGCATTTGAAGGTGATGAATCAGAATTTTCAACAAACTTTGAGGTTTTTGCGGTGATTACTCACTCGGGTATGCTTGAATCGGGGCATTACGTGACGTATTTGAGGTTAAATGAGCAGTGGTACAAGTGTGATGATGCATGGATCACTGAAGTTGATGATGAAGTAGTTAGAGCATCACAGATTTACTTGGTGTTTTATGTTCAGAAACCGAACCCCGGCCACAAGTCCAGTGAGGATATTGGTTGTCATCTGCGATCTTCACCGTCTGGCGACTCATTCGTGTCGATTGCGGGTTGCTGCTGAAATGGTGGAATTGGTTTGTTTGGATGAATTGGTGCAGAATAAGGTCTCCAATGGGTTGCATTACTGGGTTTTTTGGCTGTTGACTGTCGTGTCTGTCTGTACAGTAAAATTCTTTTGTTGAGGGGGTGGTTTTACCCAACTGAAGACTTGCTGTTTTTTGCAGTTCTTCCAAATTGATGATTTGATTATTTATTAATTTTAATCAAATTATTATATCAATTCTCTCTTTTTTAGAAGGTTTAAGTAAAAGATATCAGCAAATGCTTATGGTTTAGTTGAGAAATCAAAGCTAAGTTGATTCTACAGTTTGGTGCTTGAAACATATCGTGCAAACCAATTTAGTCAACAGTTTGGTACTTGAAACATGTCTGTGTACACTAAGCCAAACAGTGGTACTTCATTATTTATTTACCTTTTTCGTATGTGGAATACAAGGGTATGCGTATGGTATTATATGTATTCATGAACCGTTTTTATTATTTAAAAAATGTTAATACAAGCTAACATTGATGAAGATAAGCTCAACTTGTCAAGTTTCTCGTCTCTGAAACTAAAGTTAGCGGTTTGACTTAAAATTCTAATCGAAACCACCATAACCAAACTTCCACTCGTACCGTACAACATCAACAGTTAAGGTAATCATCATTTTACAGCTTTAAGTTAAATTCTGTTCATATACAAATATCATTTACCAAAATTGCACAAACGAAAGCAACAGTTTTGCAGAATTGAGAACGTTGAATTAGAGTTGCTGTCACTTGTTCTGCTGTTCCATGGCGTCAAATACTAAAGATTTAGAAGTCCTATATTCATAACCTAACTACTATGATCTAAGTAACAAAAATTTTATTTTGAATCTGAAAATAAAATACCAGTGGTGAAACGACAATAAAATATCAATGAAACGGCAGAGTGTTCTTTTAATTAACAAACAAACAAAAGCAACTCCAAACAATTTCACTATAAGGCAAACAACATTAGCAACAAAAGATATGGTCACATATGTTAAATAACCGTCTGAACTTGCAACAATATATGATGAAAATAATAATAATAATAAATTGTAACTACTTGTAAGCCTCACAGTTCCAAAAAACTCATTTGCATCTTAAAAAAATAATATTTAAAATGAATAAGAGTTTCTATTTGATATTTGATACCTCATCTGCAAAAATGATGAACTTCAGATGTGATAATAAACATATTTTCCCCTCCAATAGGTCAAAATTGAATAGAACCTGATGATTTGAAAATTTACTTTTTCTTGGTTCTAAATTTGTCTTTGAGCAAAGTAAATTGCTTTTTGCACTGGTTAACCGTTTTACCCGGAACAGCGGCCGCGACCCTCTCCCATCTCTGGTTAGCTTCCTTGGGGAATGTTTTCAGAGCTTGAATCAGTGCTGTTACTTGAACTACAGACCATTCATCTTGATCCAAACTCGCACCGTTTTCTACAACTTCATCTGTATTTTGGCTAAGGTTTGCAGAAACCTTAATTGTCTCTGTTTTATTTTCTTCCTGAGTTGTGATAGGAGATGAAATCGGCTGTGCCGGTTTCTTTTTTTCAAGAAGTGAATCAAATGCCTTTGTGGAATCGGGTTTTTGAAGAAGAACAGTTTTTGTTGCTTTAATGATCTCGTCTACATGGCGGTGGGTACCAATGTAATCTGATATGACTTCCCACCTTCTAGCAGTTCCTTTAGGGTATTTCATAATCCCTTTTCTTAAGAGCTCAATCTCTTCCTTCCCCCAAGGTTTCTCCTTTTTCTGTTTAGGAACATTTCCGTTAACTTTTGCAGGCCCATTGTATTGACTGTAGCTTGAAATATAATCTTTTGCAGAAGGATCCAAGTTATTAAGCGCCTTCTTGAGAAGTTCAGCCTGCACAGATTCCTCTTGTGTTTCCATGTCATCACATAGGTTTTTTAGTTTCAAAATGTCTAGTGACATGCAGAGGTTTTCAACATCATCATGATTAAGATTAAGCAAATGCTGAGTTACCACATTTGTGGATACGGTTCGAAGACGGGTCCGTTCTTTACGTAATAATTTCTTTTCTTTTTCTTTTATTTTCTTCTGAAGTGCAGCAGCTTCTGCAGCTTGTTTTTCAGCTTCTTCTTTCTTACATCTCTCTTCTTCTGCAGCTCTAGCGGCTTCTTCTTCTTGAAGTTTTTTGGCCATAAATTTGGCTTCTTTTTTCTTTTGTTTTTCAGCTTTTAACATTTCTTTTCTTTTTAAAACTCTAGGATCTCTTTTATAAGCATTGTCAACAAGAGATCTTATTCTTGCATATTCTTCTTTTCTAGCTTTCTCAGAAAGCTTTGCATTCTGTCTTTCCATCCATCTTTTATGGTCGCGTGACTCAGCTTCCTCAAGATCATACTCATCAGCATGTGGGAATTCCCTCCAACTTTTAAAACCATACCAAAAGTCATAAAACAAATCGACATCATTAAGTGGAGTATTTTCATCACCTAATAAAGGTGTCGGTTGGGTAACAGACCACCGTCCATTTCTCAAAAAAGCAGGCCCAAAAACCTTAAAGAAATCTTGTGGACCACAATCAGTTGGAATTTCATCATCAAACTCATCTGTGGAATCAAAAACCCTTCTTTTAGCAGGATCAATTAAAACCTCATACGCTTCTTGAATTGCCTTAAAATGGTTCTCAATCTCATCTTTTTTCGCTTGTTTAGCAGCTTCAGTTTCTTCTAAAAGAAGAAGAGCAGCCTGTTTGTCTGGATGATGTCTTAAAGCTGTATCACGGTAGCTTTTTCTAATTTGTTCATCGGTTGCTAAATACCTTAAGTTACCCAAACCCAACAATGCATAATGGTCTTGTTGGTTGGCTCCATCACCAGACTTCTTTTTACCTTTGCTGCTGCTATATGAATCAGATGATTGCATATACTCCGGTTCTTTGTCTTTGGTGAAATTTTCATCATTGTCTTCTATGTTTTCGCTTTTGTTTTCATCCGTAAAACAACCACACAGTTTGAGCGCCACCTCATGAAAAGAATGACCAGCAGGTTCAAAGCGTGAAGCTTTTACAGGAAAACAATTTGACGAAACATGAATTTCTTCTCCGTTCAAAAGCTCATTCGAATAGGTGATTTGGAGAATGCTTGTTTGAGCTGTCATAATTACAGCAAATCAAGCACCCACAGCTCCAAACTACACAGAAATAAGTACAACAAAAAATAACATAAGAATCTAAATACATAAGCTACATAAATTTAAAATAAAGAAACACACATGTTTCATGAATCATATATCTATCAAATAATACTGATTATCTCTAAATCATCCACCTTGCTGGTTTAATATAACAATTTGCGATCTCTACGAAATCTCCAAAGCATCAATCGTGCTAAATTTGGGGGTGTAATTACTAATTAATGGAAGCCCACTATTCGAACAGTTTAACCGACAAACCAAACAAAAAAAACGAGACCATAATGCTTTCAACAGGATAAATAGAACCTAAATACGACAGACGATGAGTCCTAATGTAAGCCCACTGTTTGATCCATGCCATTTATACACGATGACACACAACTTATGGTGATGTTGCTATTTGCAAAGTAGAATGAACAAGTAACAAGTATAACATTCATACATTGGGATGATTAATGCTTGTGTTAATATGAAAAAGTTAACACTGTTTTGATTACCTGATATGGAGCGAAGGCGATGAAGCTGCGCAGAAGAAAAGATGGAATTAGGGTTTGTAGTGAAGGAAGGAGAGCGGCTAAATTGCAATTTTGAGAGGGAGATTTGTGGTTTAGGGTTGACTTATATATCTTTATGGACTTTTCATTGTGGTTACGGCATCAGAGTTAATTAGATTTTTGAAAATTAATCCAAACTATTTAGGTTAATCGGTAATTATTTATACTGTTAAATTTATAGTTTTTATTTTTTTCTCAAGAACAATCCAATAACGTAGTAATCAAATACTTGTATTTGACTTCACTCGTAATAATGATTATAAATGAACTTTAAAAACATACAAAAGAAATTGAGTAAATCGAGTGTCGATTTATGATTATTATGTTGTTAAGATTATCTTTAGCAACTAAATGAAAACTAAGGTTTCGTTAGTCATATTGTTAAGAAGGATTGTCATCAACTAATTAATTATAGTTTAGATTATTATAGCATATAATTTGTCTAAAAATTTAATTAATGCAAATTATGAATTAATGATTTATGGGTGGATAATAATTTGTATATATAACTTTACTAAAAACACTCTTAACTCTCATATTTTTCACTTAATTTTACTCACGCAAATGATTATGAGTATGAAAAACATATATTTTTTTGTAAGTGAAAATCAAATATAAATCGAATATAAATCTATAATGATTATGCATGTAGTAAAAATGAAAATTACGAGTGACATTAGCTAAAAATACAAGCATGAATGGTTATTTATTACTAGAGATGAAAGAAACACCACAGTGATATTAAATGGGTTTAAACTTAGGCCACTAAGGTTTATGTGGTTTTTATTTTGGTAGGAGATTTTGTATCCTACTTTTTACGTGGTCTTTTTCCGTCTTCGTTCCACGCTTCTTATTTTAAGGGTTGCACCTATCTTGCTTATGACTTTTAACCTTTATGACCACCTCACTTTTCTTATTGTATATGTCGTGCTATAGAGATAAACATAAAGATAGATGAGCTCTACGGGTGTTCATTTTCGACATGCTTACTCCTCGTAACCGGCTTACTTCTGTGAATCCATCTGGTTTCTAGAGAGAGAAATATATATATAGAGATAGAGAGCGCAACCTGACGAACGACCATTTTTAGTTGTATCTCGCGATCGCAACAGTACGAATGCTTCACTTTCTATGTGTATAGCGGTGGCCTCTCTATCTCCCTCCTCCTCTCCTTCCCTCTCCCTCTGCCTCTCATCCCTCTCCCTCTCTCTCTTTCTCGCACACGTCCCCTCCTCTCTCTCTATCTATTTCCGGTTACCTTTGTATGTATGGACATTGGCGAAGCTTCATAGGGGCCACGGGGGGGGGGGGGGGGGGGGGGGGGGGGGGGGGGGCGTCCGCCTTCCCTCTTTTTTCCGTCAGTAGTGTTAATTTTCGGCTCGGCGGTGTAAATTTTCGGTCCGGTAGTAGAAATTTTTTAATAAATATAATGTAAGTTTTAAGTCCGGTAGTGGAAATTTTTTAATAAATATAGTGTTCGTCCCCCTTAAAATAGTTTACTTTCGCCCCCGCCCCCGCCCCCCTTAAACCGTGTTTCAAGCTTCGCCCTGTGTATGGATTCCTCTTCTTTACCCCTTAAATTTGGAGTTTTCAACTATTATATTTACTCAATGAAATGAGCCTACTCTCACCCTGAGATGAGAGGGAAGGTCGATTTGACTCGAATCCTGGACCTGATCTTTAATCCGAGATGTGCTTGATTATTTTTTACCTTTAATGGTTTATATTTTATAACCCTAAAGTTTTTTGTGTACAAACAACATGAGTAGCCTCTGTTGGTTGTGATTATGCATGATACATATCTTCAGGTTCATCTATTATTTCTATGCTTGACTTAATGATAATGAACCTAGGCTCATGTAATATGTGCTTGAATTTGTTACGAGCGTTCGATGGATAATCGATATTGATGGTAAACCCTAACAATTTTGGTGTTAAAGGATGTGACGATGAGCTTGGCCTCATCATAGCCTCGATCTCATTTGAAAGCTATCGGTATACATTTCTAATTGCTACCTATGCCATTATTTAAGGCTTTGCATCTAGATGCATCTAAGCGACTGAGCATGAAGCCACGAAGGGTTAAATGAATTTGACTCTATAGATTTATTTTGGTGTTTGATTGCATAATCAGTATCTCAATATACCAATGATTTAACAAATGATCTGAATAGCTCACGAGCAGCTTGTCTCGTTTACATCTCTAGTCGTTTCGACCCAAAATTATAAACCATAACACATATTTTACTTATAAATGAAATCCTAACAAATGTTCTTTGCATTTACACTTAAATGGTTGAATAACGTATAGCTAACATACAAATTCTCCTTTGACATGTTTCAAACCAAAAGTTATCTGCAACATGTTTCTTCTTCGTCTTCCTAATCAAGTGCTGCTTCTTTTGAAGCCAGAGTCTCAACAGAAACAACCTCTCTGTCCCCGAGATAGAGGTAGGGTATGTCCCCTTCTCACCCACCCGGACCCTACCAATAACCCTGCTATAAGTGGGATTATATTGGGTAGTTTAGGGAAATTGTTTTGCTTGTATTGTAACTAAATGTAACATAAGAGGAATAACATTTGTGAATTCTTCTAACTACTAACAAGTGGTGTAAGCTCCACCTCCTCAGGCTTTGACATTTCACTGTCTACTGATACACTCAATACTCCTATATGATCCTCACCATCTTCTACAATACTCAACACTTCAAGACGAGAAAAACCCGACGATTCTGACCCGCCTTTAGGCACCAAAAACAAGAAACAAAGAGGAGCGATCCTCAACACGTTTCGTATCAAAATCGCCAGCCACAAGTTGTCAAATTGTGTCCTTGTGACATTCAGGACATGCAGAAGTAACCCACCTAACCAAGTAGACGACATAAGGCCGAAATTGTCAATTGACATCAGCAAAGCAAAGAATGTGCCTTCAATGCCAGGCGGACAAAGTTGTGAAGATAAGACAAGAAGCGGCATCCATTTCAAACGTCCCACCATTTGAAAGACGCTTTCATCGATAACTGCAAAGAAGTAATCAGGTATTCCTAGTTTAAGATTAAGTCTTAGTATGAAGACGAGATCAAGCATTCCTGATAAGCCGAATAACAATTGTGCCCAAAATAGTAGAACTCGAAAAGGATAAGTCTTTAAATTGTGTTGATATAGTATCGCGCCCAAAAGGGATCCAATTGAGCCAATAGATAATACAAAACCAATAGTCTCCTGCATACATGATATTGGATATTAAGTGCTAGTAGTTGATATACAAGCATTAGATTTGTAGTACATATTAATCTATAAAAGTTCACCCAAAGTGTATTTTTAATACATGAAACATCTTAAATCACTTTTTTAAAAAGGAATATTGTTGTAATAATTTAGTTTTTGGTAATTACATTTAAGTTAATACATGAAAATTGGTTGTGGGTCAACCCAACCCATTTCAACATGTACAGAAATATTACTCATTTCATCCAATGATTAACCTGGCTAACCCACCTATTTTTGCCACATCTATGTGTGTGTGACTCGCTGAACTAAAGATGAAGGAAAAGTACCTGGGAGAAAGATGGGCCTGCTTTTGAATCGGTTTCCCAGTAGAACAACCCGTCATATATATTCAAGCTCAACGCGAATGATAGATACATATACAAACACGGCCTCCAAACATCTTCAGATTTCAAAGTAGTCCACATGGCCGAAGCAGCAGCAACGAATTTCTCACTTATCTGATATCCAAACAAGTATGTTTTCCATGATTATTACAGACACAAAGCATAAAAAAATAAAATCTTTCCAAATACTACAAATACATTGCAGAGTATATAGATTCATTAAAAGGCTAGCTGTATGTACCTGTCTATAAGCAAAGCTTGGTGAGTATGGTTCCTTGAGCACAAGGCCAATTAGTAACACGAGCGCATACGGTATACTTAGCAAGCCATAAACTCCCTTTAATACAAAAGACAACTTTTAGAAAATAAAAGAATATTAACTATACAAGAGATTAATAATGAAGTAGGTAATTTTAAAACTAGTAACTTTCAGGGAAAAAAAAAAGAAAAAAGAATTGTTGCAATCTTCATAGGATATCTGGATGAATGAGGATCAAGGAAAAAAAAACACCTTGGGGCCGATCAAGTGAACAAATACGCCGCTTAGAGAAAATCCGATTAAAGCTCCAATCGAAGAACTGAGGGCACATAAGCTTTGCATGTCTGGAGCAAGTGAAGCATGGATAGCACTGTGTTGTGCTACACACGCATCAACTGTTACATCAGCTATTGCAGCACCAGCACTCCCGACAGTTAAAGACAGCAGTGCTAGTACAATATGCAGTTTTTCATGGAATGACAAGAAAAACATTGATAGAATTCCTATGACACCTGCAAAAATTGCAATTTTTTATGTTAATACTTGTGTGATTCATCTTTTGTAACAGGTTCAAAAAAATTAACACTATAGCTTCTAGAGACAAAAGCAGTACTTAAAAACTTCAAAACTGATTGAGTTTTTATATATTTATTGCAATCTTTTTACTAGTTGCAATACTTGTGGAGGATAGAGTAACTGTACTTTTCTTAATTGGAAGTTTGACATGATTCACGTCAACTTCTAAGTTGAAGACGAAGGCATTTGACACTTAAAAGTTAAACATTGTTGATATATAAAAAGACAAGTTGATGGAACAACTTGTTTAAAAGGCACGGAACAACTTTTTTAAACCTAACTTTTTAAAAGGCATGGAACAACTTTATTGAGTCAAATTCTTGAAACATAGAAATGTTCCTTCACAATATACAAGTATTGTGTGTTGTTACTAATGGCACTAAAACTCACTATTGACATCTTTAGTGTTATCAACATATATCTGAATGTAACTGGATTAACAAATTAAGACCCAAGTAATCATATTAAGTTATATTACAAGTTAACAGATGTGGAGTACATGCTTGCATAAAGTTAACTAAAACTTCAATAAAACAGTTAGAACTAAAAACAACTGCAATAAATGACAGTGTGATAGTTATAACAACTTTTCCACCAAAAGAAAAGGGGTGCCATATTTTCGGTTAAAAGATATAACTAACTAATTTGAACATCTGCATTGTTTCGTGAAAAAATGCATCAGGTTAAAGTATTACAGAAATATTCTAGTCTATTGATCATCCTTACCTGAAACTAGAAAATCACCCAACACTCACCAACTGAGAACCATGAAACACACTAATGTAATATATATCCATGAGTGGTGTAGCAACATTACTCATATAGTCATATGTAGGATTACAATTTGACTTTTGGCTTTATATAAATGAGGCATTTAGTCACCAACCCGTATCTCTATACTGCATAACTCTAATCTAGCTAAACTTGATCTAGCATTGCAAAAGTAATCAAAGAGCCTACAAGTATGTGAATGAAAACACATATTTATATATAGTTACCAGCAAGAACGAAATACGGCCTTCTTCGAAATCCCAAAATGGGAACAACGTCTGTAAGAAGACCCCAAATAGGTTTAACAATCCATGGAATGTTGGTGATTCCTGCATAAGCCTGTGCCGCAGATGGTTGTACTTTCTGTACATCTTTCATGTAGTACTCTGTGCCCACCCTACCAAGAGCTCCACCAAATCCTTGATTTATACCATAAATCACCACAACCCCAACCACAAAACTCCAATGTGTGGCCCTTGATAACATACTGAACCAATCAATTGGAGCCCTAACATTCCAACCCACCAAAACCCCTCTTTTTGGACCTCCATTATCATCTTCTTCAACAAGATCTTCCTTTTTGCAGGTATCATGGTCATTTCCTTCTTCCACCATGACTATCAGCTTTTTCACAGCTATCAAAGTCTTCTCTCAAATGGGTATTTCAAGATTCATTCGTTAGATGTTAACATCGTCAAAAAGCATCGAGAACCTTTGAAGAAACCAAAAGATTCAAAGTCAACGTTTCTTAAAATTGGATCTTGGGATCTGTTTGGAGGGTATCTTCAAGACTTCTTGACAAATCTATGAAATGGGTATTGGTTGATGATTGCAGTACATCATCATAACCCCATCTGCCAGTGAAATGACCTCTACTTACAGAACAAAAAAATACTATCTTTATCGTCAAAATGTGTGCTGATGGGTGTAACTTAAGCTGATGTTTGTGAAAAATGCTCAAATTGCAATGTGATAATCTTGTATAGCTTGTGAACATCGATGGTTGTGGGGTGAGATATTGAAAGCTCCCTTGAGATCTATGGCGGAATATGAATTTTTTGGAAAGTAGGTGGAAGACTTTATGCCATTGTTGACCAGAATTATGCTTTCTATGAAGATGGGGGATGTTTAGACAGGAGGGGTTGCGATAGAAACATTTATCGTCTTTTGGCAAAATTGATATTTCTAAAAGTTCTTGCACTTTTTCCCAACCTAAGGGATCGGGTTTGAAAATCATGAAACCACTATTTTTATATGTGATATATGTCATATGGTTATGGTTATTGGTATTTTGGTAATTGATTCTCCACTTACATGTTATATCATAGACGTTTATCTATTTTACTTTAGATATTAAAAACGGTTTTCAATATCTTGTTTTAGTTGTCTTGTATCCTGCTAGAATTAAATTGAGAAAAAACATTACTACAATTATTTTGATGATAATACGAAGAAACTCTAAGTGATTCATGTTAGAAATCTTCGTAATAACATAGTAAAAAGGAGTAAATTATATGAATGGTTGTCGGGACCGAATAGAATAAGAATTTAATCTTTAAACTTTAAATTTATGGGTTTAATCGTTACGTTGTAGCCAATTAGATGATTAGATCTATTAAGGTTAAGAGCGATTCCAATTTCCACTCAATTAGTGCAAACGAGCCGAGTCCGAGTTCCCATAGGCTCAAGTTCAGTTCGTTTTGGTTTTAGAAATCTTGAGCTTGAGCTTGGCTCGTTTATAGTTATATTGCTAAAGCTCGAGCTCAGTTCGTCATTAATTTTTCAAGCTCGAGTTCGGCTCGTTTATTTTTAAATAATTAAAATTTTGTCTTTTATAATTACTTTTATAGTTATTTATAACCATACTTTTTATATATACAATATATATAATAACTTTTATAATAATAATATGTATAATAATATGATTTATGTAAGTATATATTTATATGTAAACAAAAAGTTATATAAACAAAAAACTCGTTTAAGCTCGCGAGTCGACACGACCTCGATATCTGAAGCTCGGGCTCTTTTAGTAACGAGTCATAGTGCGAGCTCGAGCTCGGTCTCGAGCTTGTTTAAACTCGGCTTGATTCGAGTTTTTTTTTAGCCGATCCCGAGTAGCCTGCGAGCCACTTGACTCCTTTGCACCCCTAATGAAACCATAGGATGTGCACATTTCTTTGAGTGGTTTTCAGTAGACTTCTACTTTTTTCAATCACTTTTATGGTTCATAAAATGTATGTACACATAACTAATTTTAAGGGTGTAAATTTGAAAGAGGTTTAAATGCAAAGTGTATTTTTGCTACAAAGTACGAAAAGACATGATGAGTCAAAAAAAGTCACAAAAAATATTATATCTCATAATCTAAATCGAATTTCAAAAAATTAATTACGAGTTTTTGTTCCCCTAGCCGTCGTCACTAAGAAAAAAAATAAACGAAAAATAAAAAAAATTAACGTTTTTTTATTGTGTCACTTATGAAAGACACAATGATGTCATTGTGTCATAAAAGACAAAATGAATTTTTTTTATTCTTTTCTGAAAGAGGACGACGAAAGGAACAGAGACTCCGAAGTACTTTTTTGAAATTCAATTTAGGTTGTGAGATATAATTTTTTTGTGACTTTTTTAGTTTCATTGTGTCTTCTCACACTTTATAACAAAAATACACTTTGTAGAATAACCTCACTCGTGTAAATTTATTATGGTGTAGATTAAAAGTAAATTAGATAATTTTACAAGTTGTCGTTTGAAAAAAAATAACTAGTTTCTAATAAAAAAACTACAAGAATCGTACATAGTTGTACTTATTGCGCTATTTGTTTAAAAATGATAGGAAGTTTAAAATTTTACATTAACGTATAATTATTAATTAATTGCACTATTTGTTTAAAAATGATAGGAAGTTTAAAATTCTACATTAACATATAATTATTAATTAAAAATACTAAGTGAAAAATATCAAAATATCTATAGTAATAATCTATACTAATAAATCAAAATATTTGAAAGACACGTGTCATTTTTCAGGACGTCTACCTAGGTTACACATATGAGTTGGACACATGTCAGCACTACAAAGAAAGTGATAAATTAGTAAATTATAATAGTTTTCGTAATAAATATCAATTTATTATTATATTAATCAAACTAATTTTAGTTACCCGTGTATTACACGAAAGTGTGAATAGATAATTATTAAATAACTTAAAATCTATACTAATAAATCAAAATATTTGAAAGACACGTGTCATTTTTTAGGACGTCTACCTAGGTTACAAATATGAGTTGGACACATGTCAACACTACAAAGAAAGTGAAAAATTAGTAAATTATAATAGTTTCCGTAATAAATATCAATTTACTATTATATAATCAAACTAACTTTAGTTACCCGTGTATTACACGAAAGTGTGAAGAGTTAATTATTAAATAACATAAAAATAAAAATAAAATAAGTGTGTTATATATTAAATAAGACATAATAACTTTTGATTATAAGGTCATAAATAATCAAAAACATCCTTGTAAACTATATTTGTAGTAACATTTGTAATAACATTAGTAGTTTGTAGTAATATTAGTAGGTTTACATTTGTGGTAACATTAGTAGGTTTACACTCATTATCTAAAGCTAAAAGGTTTAATACATTTTTACTCTTAACTTGTAACAAGATGGCATAAAGCTGATATGCGTAAAAATAAGCTCTTTTAAGTATAAACCGACACTTGACAGATATTGACCTTAACTTTTGTTTATTATCATAGCGAAATATACAGTCAAAGAAAACTGTCTTCTTTTATACTTAAAATAAATACTTTTGACGGGTCAAATCATAAGCTAAATATTAAGTGGGTGAGAGGATATTAGTAGAAGAAATTAAGATTTGAATAATATACATTGAAAAGTTATATGCAATAATTAGATCAATTTTGAATTATTTTGACCCTGTAATCAAATATAGATATATAATATTGAATCGGGTTGGATCGGGCTATAAATGTTTATAATATCTCTGATTAGTTTTTGATTATTATTTATTTAATACTAATTTTAGTAAACCGTGCATTATACGGGTTGAGAAAGCAAAATAATAAATATAATAAAATTTTATGAAGTATAAAATGATAATCTAAAATAAGATTTTTTAAACTTTTGTTTTTAACTTTCTTTCTAAAAAAAGTTAAACATTTTTTTCAAAACAAACCATAATAAAAATGTTATTTTTAAATTTTTTTATTATAACTCCTAATTTTAATTATTTTTAGTTTATAAAAAAATTTACTTTTTAAAAATACCAATTTTAAAATATTTTATATGTTAGAAAAAGTTAGATGTTTTAAAAAAAATTAATTGTATAAAAAGTTATTTTCTAGAAACAACATTAATAAAAATACATCTTTCTTAATTTATTAAAAATTAATCTAAAAAAGAATTAAAATTATTTAATATTTCTTAATTTAGATAATTATTTAAGATGAGAGAGAGGCCTAAAAAATAAACTTAGAGGCCTAGAAATGTGTCAAGTGTCCCTTAAGTTACTTTTTTAGTATTATATTTTATAAAAAAAATTACCTTTTAAAAATACCAGTTTTAAAATATTTATAGTTTAAAAAAGTTAGATGTTTTAGAAAAAAAAATTTAATTGTATAAAAACTGTTTTTTAGAAATAACATTAATAAAAAGACATCTTTATTAATTTATTAAAAAAATTAATTTAAAAAATAATTAAAATTATTTAATATTTCTTAATTTAGGTTATTAATTAAGTAGAGAGAGAAGCGAGAAAAATAAACTTAGACGATCTAGAAATGTGCCAAGTGTCCCCCTAAGTTACTCTTTTAGTATTATATATAGATTACTCTTAACTTGTGACAATATGCCATAAAGTTGCTCATGCGTAAAAATAAGCTCTTTCAGGTATAAACCGACACTTGACAGAGATTGGCTTTAACTTTTGTTTATTATCATAGCGAAATATACAGTCAAAGAAAACTGTCTTCTTTTAGATTTAAAATGAATACTTTTGACGGGTCAAATCGTGAGCTAGATATTGAGTGGGTGTGAGGATATTAGTATGAAGAAATTAAAATTTGAATAATATACACTGAAAAGTTATGTGCAATAATTAGATCAATTTCGAATTATTTTGATCATGCAATCAAATATAGATATATAGTATTGAATCGGGTTGGATCGAGCTATAAATATTCATAATATATATGATTAGTTGTTGATTATTATTTATTTAATAGTAACTTTAGTAAACCCGTGTATTATACGGGTTGAAATAATAAAATATTAAATATAATAAAATTTTTTGAAGTATAAAATAATAATCTAAAATAAGATATGATTAAAATTACATATGAGTAATAACTATAAGTAATAAAATAACGATATTAATTTTTAAACTTTTGTTTTTAAACTTTCATTCCAAGAAAAGTTAAACAGTTTTTTCAAAACAAACCATATTAAAAATGTTATTTATAATTATTTTTATTATAACTCCTAATTTTAATTATTTTTAGTTTATAAAAAAAATTACTTTTTAAAAATACCAAATTTAAAATATTTTATATTTTAGAAAAAGTTAGTTGTTTCAGAAAAAAATATTAATTGTATAAAAATTATTTTCTAGAAATAACATTAATAAAAATACATCTTTCTTAATTTATTAAAAAAATTAATCTAAAAAAGAATTAAAATTATTTAATATTTCTTAATTTAGATAATTATTTAAGATGAGAGAGAGATATGAAAAATAAACTTAGGGGGTCTAGAAATGTGTCAAGTGTCCCCCTAAGTTACTCTTTTAGTATTATATTTTATAAAAAGCTTACTTTTAAAAATACCAATTTTAAAATATTTTATATTTAAAAAAAAGTTAGATGTTTTAGAAAAAAAAATTAATCGTATAAAAAACTATTTTCTAGAAATAACATTAATAAAAAGACATCTTTCTTAATTTATCAAAAAAATTAATTTAAAAAATAATTAAAATTATTTAATATTTCTTAATTTAGGTAATTATTTAAGTAGAGAGAGGCGGAAAAAATAAACTTAGGGGACCTAGAAATGTGCCAAGTGTCTTCTAAGTTACTCTTTTAGTATTATATATAGATTAACTTTTTTTAAAAATAAATAAAATATCTCATGAAAACCTTTTTTAATGAGATTTTGTTTTGTTAAAATATATTTTAATTTCCAGCAAATAAATGCTAAAGTTAAAATACTTTAAACATCATACTTTTTAATCAAACATTTTTAAATTATCAAATTCACAAATTCAAACTCAATTACAACGAACGATTACTCCCAATAAAACAATATTTCGCTTCAATGTATATCACGGTTTCATCCTCTAAAGTCTATGTATGTTTTATTACCTCGCAGTTTCATATTCATAATTTCATGTTTTCACATATGATGTTCACGATTTCAACTCGGCGTGTTACATAGGTATCTAACCTAGTAATTATATATAGTATAATTATAAGACTTAATAAATTAAATAATATTAGGTATATAATCGGGTAAACCGACACGCTTAATCGAGTAATCGGGTCGGGTAAACAGGTATGCAATACAATTTCATACCCGTCCCATACCTGCAAATTCATTGGTTGGCAATAAGCCATATGGGTTGTGTAGTAGAAGTTCTTTATAATTTAATTTTAAAATATTTTTAATATAACAAAAGAGTATCTAGGAGATCCACATGGCGACACCACCTTCGTTCTCATCAAAAAAATTTGATTATTTCTCTTATTAAATAACTACATTAAATATAAAAAATATTATTTAACTCTTTTTTAGATTAAAAGTATTTTTTTAAAAATTAAGAAAGAGATATTTTTTTAATGTTATTCTAAAAACTCATTTATAAAATAAGAAATTTTTTTAAAACATCAAACTTTTCTTAAAATACAAAATTTTTTAAAATTTGTTTTTTTACAAAGTAACTTTTTATAAACAAGAATTAATTAAAATTGAAAGTTAAAAATAAAATATGAAAAGAACAAATTTTTTTAAGACGGTTTGTTTTAAAATAAAAGTTTTACTTTCTTTTGGGAAAAACAACAAATGTTTAAAAAGTTGATATCCTTATTTTATTACTTATAATTATTACTTATACATAATTCTAATCATATCATATCATATAGTATTGTTTTATAATTAATAAAATTTTATTATATTTAATATTTTATTTATTTAATCCGTTTAATACATAAGTTTACTAAAGCTAATTTAGATATAAATCCTCGTGAAGATGTTACGTTACTTGAAAGTTGTAAGGATATAAAGGCATCACTATGTCTTTGATGGCCAAATTATAAAAAAAGTATGTTTATTCAACCACAAACCTGAATACATAATGATCGTAATGGACAAAAAAATTACATGAGTTAGAGCCCAACAAGACAATGATCTTTGTTATGATATACAAAATGTAGTTCTTCTAACCAAAGAATCTAGTGCTGCATAACAAAACGAACGTCTATCATATAAGATATAATTTATCACATAAATATAGTTTATTTTAAAGAAAATCCTTGGTACACATAAGCATGCATATACACTTAATAGGTTAAGTGGTGACAGTAGCACAGTTAAAATTGTACATGGCTTTACCGATCGTTCTAGAACCAATTATAAGGTGATGAGCTAAGTGGAGGATATTTGTGGTATTGAAGATTGCAAGTCTTGGACCTTACCAACAAGATAATTAATTGGTAGATTATAACGAAAGCAATCAAATGATTCAAAAAGAACCATTAAGTTCAAATAACAAGTTCTTATAATTAAAATTCAATTAAAAACTATTAATGAAATTTATCGAGGCCTAATATTTATACTAAACCTAACAATCTAACGATAACGACAAACTAAAATAAAAAATAAACTAAACAACAAAATATTATTCAAATCTTCAAATAATCTTCAATCTAGATCCCATTGGATCTCGCTCCAAAACAATATCACTTCCTTGATCATCACCCGCATCATATCCACATGTGGAAAATTAAGGTATGGCACACAAATGAAACGAACTTGGGAAGTGTTAAATCGTTTAAAAAAAGTAAAACTAAATCTTTTTTTTATCTTCTTAACAACACTTCATTTTGAGACTTTTTAAAATACTTTTTACTCGGTTTAAACCTAAATAACTTTTAACATAACTTTAACATTTATCATTGTCCTATTAAACTATCAACTCAAATGACGTGAAATCATAATTGATAAAAACAATTTGACCCTTTTAGCCATTCAACGCCATCCAAACTCGAATTATGGTTTGATAAGAACGCTCACGCACCTGCAACTCGTACCGAAGAAACCCTAGACGTAGGTCTCGGGACGTTATATCTGAAACATTTTTTTTACTCCATTTGTGCACTAAGGATTAAAAGAGTCATATTTATGAGAAAAAAATTATTAGCACAACGATTTCACCACTATTTCTTTCGTTATTTTCTAATTCGTCTTCGAGAGGTTGAGTTTTCCCCCTTTTCTAAGCGTTTTCATGGAATTTTCAGAAATTAAACCGACCTGAATCCGTGAAGCTTTCAATCCATGTTACTATCTTATTATTGTTCGAGAATCAACTAGAAGTATAGAGCAAGTCTACTTGATTGTATGTCAATGCTTGTTTCAGGATTAATATAACTGCTTTAGGGTTTTAGCTCTGGTGTGTGATTATTAATTGTATAGAAATGGGGTTTCTGATTTCTATGGAAAATCAGAGATTATATAGAAACCTCAGTTTTAATTGACACTTAGTTATTTTTCTAATCATTGATTTCCTTTGTGTTATTGTAGGGTTTAACAAGCTCAAACTCTGGTGTCATGGGTGATTTGCCGAGGTTAAACATTTTCTTTTGTTTCCACTATCTCTATGTACTATTATAAGAAACTTTAGCTTCCTGTGTAGTGTGTTTCTTAAACTTTGATTCAGAATTGATTTGTAAGCAATTAATTAGAGAAAAGCCTAATTATTTGTAAACTATCCATAAGCCTTTAATCTCATAGGATTGCTCACATTTTCATGTGACTTAGGTTCTTCATAAGCTTTCCAAATTATACTAATGGTTTACTCAACTTCCCTGTGTTTATACTATGCCAAACATGGATTATTGTGTATGATATAGGGAGGATAATAGCAACACGGTTCGCGTCCTTGTTGCCACTGATTGTCATTTGGGATATATGGAAAAAGACGAGGTTCGCCGGCATGACTCATTTCAAGCATTTGAAGAAATCTGCTCCATAGCGGAGCAGAAAAATGTAAGAAGCAAGAAACTATGATTTATTTCAATATTGCATTATATAAATACTTTAAGGCTTTAAAGATGTTGGTGATTTAATTTTATAAGAACTAATACTTTATCTGAATATTAGGTGGACTTTGTACTTCTTGGTGGTGATCTTTTTCATGAAAATAAGCCATCAAGGACGACATTAGTGAAGACGATAGAGATTCTGCGTCGACATTGTCTCAATGATAAACCAGTGCAATTCCAAGTTGTCAGTGACCAGACTATAAACTTTGCAAATGTGTAATGATCTATTCCTACTATTATTCTTTAAACCATGCTAAATTTTCTCTGCCCATGTGATTGACTTGAGTGACTGTACATGAAATATTTTTTGTGGCATAGTCCTAGTTTTTGTTTTTTCTCTGAACTTCTAAAACTGTCTATGCAACAATGACTTGCCATGAAAAGGAAAAATAAATGGAAGTATGTAAAATAAACTCTTGAAACTACTTGAACCTAGTTTGTTAAGTTCTTTAACCCCTTCCTATTGAATAATTTTTTTATGTCAATCTGAACAGGTTTGGTCATGTAAACTATGAAGATCCTCATTTCAATGTTGGCTTGCCAGTGTTCAGTATTCATGGAAATCATGATGACCCTGCTGGAGTGGTAATTCTTATAGCACATGAGACATCATTCTTCTTATGATTACATGAATATAATTATATGAATGACAAATTTTGTTGTGGTTTGCAAGCATTATCAGATAGAATATGGATGGGCTAGCCTTTTGAACTCTTATTTGATTACAGGATAACCTTTCTGCAGTTGATATCCTTTCAGCATGCAATCTTGTAAACTATTTTGGAAAAATGGTTTTGGAGGTTCTGGTGTTGGACAGATCACTCTCTACCCGATTCTTATAAAAAAGGTCTGCAATAAATTGTTTTAGTAAGTTCATAGGAGTAAAATTATATCCCATAATCACATGAATAGTTATATTACATACCTTACAGGGTTCGACTTCTGTTGCTCTTTACGGCCTTGGAAATATCAGAGATGAACGCCTGAATAGAATGTTTCAGGTTCCTGTCTCAAAACTATGTATTTGAAAACTGATTTCAACGATGTTCACATCTTTAAGTATTTGGTTTTTGTTTTTTGTTTAACTTCTGTTTTTTGAGAATGATAGACTCCACATGCTGTACAATGGATGCGTCCTGAACCTCAAGAAAACTGTCAAGTGTCAGACTGGTTCAACATTCTAGTACTTCATCAAAACAGGTTATAATGATATTAAATTTATCATCACTTATCTTGATAGATAGAGGTGGCAATGTTGGCCATTTAGCTATACATAGGCCAATTTAGGTTGTGTTCTATACTTTTATCTCTATCGTGTCAAACGGGTTGAAAGTCATTTGAATTGTATTCAGGTGCATAATTGATAAACCTCCTAAGCCTCTTTAACCAAAAAAAGTTTGATTATCATTTTAATAGCATCTTTTTCATTTAACACAATATTGTTACAAAATCTATAAAAATGTTTCAGGAGGTGTATGTGGGTCAGCCCAACCCTATCCAACTCAGTTTGACCCGGCCTAAAAGTTACTGGCTACCCAATCCAATAACCTGCACATTTGCTCCTCGCTTGATTGGATATGGAATATGTTAGACAATTGGCACAATAACAATTGGTAAAAACACACTCACATAATTTTATCAAGCAGAACAAAGGAAATACTTTTTGGTACACTTTGCATCTTATTCCTACCATCTATTTATAAGGAAGAAAATAATTCCTAATCATAAAAGAGAATCATAACTGATAGCTTAAATCAAGTATTGCTTGATTTATGCTTTGACTGCTTTATTATATTTGATTGCCTATTATTAAATTATTAATTCCAAAAATAGATTTTGGACAGATCCAGTTTTCTGACCCATTTGATCAACTTTTGACCCGTGAACATTTTAACCCACAAACATGATTAGAGCCATCTGAATATTGTTTGAGATACATTATCATAATGTAGCAACACTAAAGTGTATATTCATATGCAGAGTGAAGACAAATCCTAAGAATGCCATAAATGAGCATTTTCTACCCAGGTTCCTGGATTTTATAGTTTGGGGGCATGAACATGAATGTCTTGTTGATCCTCAGGTGAAATTATATTCATAATCTTTGTCGATTAATATATTTCATAAGAGTGTGACTAAAGATTCAGTTCAATATTAATGCTTAACAGGAAGTTCCTGGTATGGGTTTCCACATTACTCAACCTGGCTCTTCTGTTGCTACATCACTTATTGATGGAGAATCAAAACCAAAGCATGTACTTTTGGTAGAAATTAAGGTTGTTCCTACAAAGCCAACTTTAAAAAAAGCTATCATTTTATTTGTTTAGTTATTTAAATTTATTTGGATTCCATTTGTTTATAAAATCTTTATCCAGGGAAATCAATATCGGCCGACCAAGATACCACTACATTCTGTTAGGCCTTTTGAATATAAAGAGGTAGGTTAATATGCTTTATGAATTAATTTATTTATAAAGTTAGACATGCACATATAGTACTAATTCACTTCAAATGTTTAATGTTTGCTATGCAGGTAGTATTAAAGGATGAACCTGACATTGACCCAAACGATCAAAGTTCAATTCTTGAGCATTTGGACAATGTGGTAAGTAATTCTTGTTCAAGAAGATTCTGCAGGTTGTATGGTGTTATGATAATGTGGGAGTTATTCCGCTGACTCTTAATCAATTTAGGTAAACAGTTTGATAGATAAATGTAACCTGAGGGATGCTAGAAATTCAAAGCCAATGCTTCCACTTATTCGTGTGAAGGTACTTCTCTACTTGAAAAAAATGATAATAATAATAAAGGGATTTAAGCAGCTAATGAGTATATTGTCAGGTTGATTATTCTGGGTTCATGACTATTAATCCTCAAAGATTTGGTCAAAAGTATGTGGGCAAGGTACATGGCATTTAGTGTAAAGTGAATTTCATGGAAACCTTTTAATGGTTTAAGAGAAATGACATTCTATAGAAATTGTAGGTTGCTAATCCCCAGGATATACTTATCTTTTCAAAAGCTTCAAAGAGAGCTCAAGGTGAAGGTTAGTAAAGTTACATACCATGGTGTCCTGCATTTTGATTTATACAATTATGTTTTTTTGGCTAATCATTTTTATTTTTGAACGTGCTTGATGACATTTGATTATGATGCTTACCCGGTAATGGTTAAACTTCATGTTGGCTTTAGCAAAAATACGGACACCGAGCGACTTCGACAGAAGAATTGAATCAACAAAACATTGAAGCTTTAGTCGCAGAGAGTCAATTGGTACGCAGTCAAAATCTCTTTGACTTTTTGTATATGCTGTATAATTAGCTACAGAGTTCCTTAATAAGTGAAACTTCAAGCCTAGGGATTTTAGTATATGTGGTCATTGTTACCATAATTTATATTTCTTTTATCATGTTGGCCTCTTAATATGAACAATACTTGCAGAAAATGGAAATTCTTCCTGTGAATGATCTAGATGAAGCATTACAAAACTTTATCAACAAGGATGACAGGATGGCTTTTTATACTTGTTTGCAATACAACATTGAAGAAACTCGTGTAAGTAATCTTCCAACTTAGTTTTCTAAATTTTTGGTTAATGTTACCAACATTTATCTAAATGAACATTTTTCTTTACTGATTATCTGACTATATTTTTCCTGAAACAGAAAAGTATATCTCGGGATCAGATAATATGAAAATTGAAGTTGAAGATATATTGTGAAAGTCGAAAATTGCTTAGAGGCAAGAAGCTGAACTCTTTATCTAATTTGGTATTATGTTTACATCTTTTTAAAAAACAGAGTATATGCAGGAGCGTGTGAAGGGAAGATCCAGATCCAAAGAAGACCAACTATTTACATCTAGCGCACAGTCCATGGAGGTAGTAGATCCTAGCTTCTTGGTGTGTTTAGGCCTACAAATTTGTTTATTTATCACCACGAAACATTTTTCGTCTATAAACTCGTGCAGAATATGATAAATAAAGCTCCTGGGGGAACTGGAAGTGCAGTTTCTTTAGTGATGATGAGGAAGCTACGCAATTTTACGGGACAAAGTCAACTGGCAGAGGTAAAAAGGGGTCATTACAACAGCTTAAATCTGCTCGCGATGTTTCTGAAGTTGCTAAGGCTCCTTCAAGAAGAGGGGGAAGGGGGAGAGGTAGGGGATCTAGTAGTTTGAAGCAGACAACTCTTGATGCAACTTTAATATCTCGTCGTTCTGAGAGGTAATATTTTATTTACGTTTAATGAACAATTGAACATAATCCTAGTTTGAATATACATGATTATATTATTTGTTTCTATGTTATATCATAGAAATAAGAGCATCGTTATGTTTCTTATTCTAAGTGAAGGTAACAAATCATGCACATTTAATATATTCATCATTTTCTCTGCCAGATCAGCATCAGTTGCTGCATCAGCTTCAGTTCAAAGCATAGCAGTTGATGAAGAGAACTTCAATTCTGATTCGGATGATGAACCAGTCCAATTTGGAATAAATGAGCTTCGTGACAGTTCTGTATGATAATGCTCTTTAAGCTGTATATCAATTAACATATATGTCTAGATTATTACTGAAATAACGTTGTTTTCTAAATCATAATTAAAACATTTTTGTGAGTAAATGTAAAATCTTGAACGTTGATTGTTTTGAAGGATGATGATGAGGAGCATGCAGCAAGGTAAAGGCAGGAAAAGAGGTGCTACAAGGGGAAGAGGTAGGGGGTCCACTGCTGCTAAGGGGGAAGGAAATCAGACAACACTTCATCTTCAATTCAACAGATGATGATGAGTAAAGACGACGACGACGACGATGATGTACCAAAGAGATGAACAAATCTCAACCAAGGGTAAGTGATGCCTTTTTAAGCACATGATTTCCTTTTCAGTTCTGGTTTGCAGGATGCGTTACACTTAACTGTTTTACCATATTCTTGTGCTTTCTTTCAACTTGGTTCCACATTGTGTTCCTTAAGATATTTCGGTAGGTTGTTAAATTTTTACAACTTTTTTAAGAACGGGTCGATAGAGTTTTTTTTCATCTTGATACGAACCCAATCCTCATCTTTGACCCGTTGCCTAGTCAAACCAGTTCCAACAGTTCCCGATTAGTGGGGGGAAGTGGGGAAAACTGCCATATAAGTTTTAGGCTTTATATTTGTGTTTTGTTTGTTGAAAGTAATCCTAATTGGTCATATGTGAAGTTTAGAGGGGAGAATCATCAAGAGTCTAAAGATAGGTTGTTTTATTTAGTAAGTTTAATTAGCTTTATTTTAGGTATTAGTGTTTATGTTTTTGGCTGTGAATGGCTGTATTCCAGCTGTGTTTGAGTGGAGTTTTCATTAGTAATTAAGGTTAGGATTAGTATAAAATAGGGTCATTGTCTACGAGTTTTTGGTGTGGTTTTTATTCAATAAAAGAAAAGAATCGTGGGTGTGTTTTCCCACAAAATGCTGCTGTTGTTTGCTTTCTTGATCCAGTTGTCTAACAATTGGTATCAGAGCTGGCAATCAAGAGACTGCTGTGATCCAGACTGTGAAGAAAAAACCATCAAAGGGCTGTTGAAGACAAGAAGAAGAATTGTTCGACAAGATAGAAGAAAACGATCTGTGATAGATCAATACGAAGACTAAGACATATTTGAACCTGTGATTGGTTCATATAATTGTGGAGCGCCGATTGTGCGACACAATCAAGGCTAGGCGGAGAAGGTTTGCGTGAGGTAGCTGCAGTGGACGAAGATTGGTTCAATTCAAGCTGTATAGAGAAGGCGACTGTGTGAAGCAGCGAACGAGGTGAAGAAAACCTGTGTGACACAGGTTACAAAGGTGTGATACCAGTGTGGAGAAGATGTTTAATCTGTGAAGGATTGAACAAGTTTGCTGTGAAAGCGGGTTCGAGAAGAACTAATCAGTGATGATCAAAGTGGGGAAAACGGGTGATTCTGTGAAAACGAGAAACTGTTCTGTGTGAAACAGACTACGTTTTGCTGCAGTATCTGTGTGAAACAGATTGGTTTATGCTGATTTGCTGCTGAAGTTTGTGAATCAGAGGATTTTTGCTACTGCTGCAGGAACTGTTATGCAGAAAAGAGTTTTTTTTGTGAAAAAAAAGGTGATCAGGTAGTTCAAAGAAGATGACAGAAGTGCAGGAGGGCAGTTGTTGTACCCCGTCAAGAACCAAGCAATATGACTTGGCAACGTCCAAAAACTGACCACAACAAAAACACTGCATGGTCAATTATGATGGAACCATCTTAGGTGCACATGGTCTGCGAGAGGCCATAGAACCTGTGACAGGAAGTGAAATTGATGATAGAAGAAAGTACATGGCGAAGGCGTTGATATTTCAGTCACTACCGGAGGATGTGTTGCTTCAAGTGTCAAAGCATAAGGATCCGAAGAATGTTTGGGATGCATTACGGGTCAGATATGTGGGAGCCGAGAGGGTTCAAAAGGCTCGTTTGCAGACGCTTAGAAGTGAGTTGGAAGCGATGAAGATGACCGAGGTAGAGACTATTGATGAATTTGCAGGTAAGTAAGTGGGCTACAATCAAAGTATAAAAGTCTTGGGTCTTCACTTGATGATGAGATAGTGGTGAGAAAGTTCCTGAATTCCATGCCAAAGAAATATTTGCCAATCGTTGCTTCGATTGAGCAATACTTGGAGATTGAGAAAATGGCATTTGAAGAAGTGGTGGGTCGACTTAAAGCTTACAAGGAAAGGGTAAAATCCCAAGATGAAATCGAAGATAGGCCAAGTAAATTGATGCTCATTGTAATGTGAACATCCTAAACCAAGAAACGATAATGTTATCAACAAGGTCGTGGATAACCGGGATGGAAGAGGTCGTGGTAGAGTCCGAAGTTGGAAGAGGAAGGGATCGTGAGAATACCCAGTTCAAGAAATGATAAAGGGGGACAATGGGAGAACCAGACAAGTCATGGGTTCAATGCTACCGATGTGAAGAGTTCGGACACTTCGCATATGAATGTCCAAAGTCAAAACCAAGCACGAGGAGGCACTTGGTTGTGAAGATGATGAGCCGACTCTACTTTAGAGAAGGAAGACCACATTAGGATTATGGGGGTGATTGTTGAAAGTTAATCCTAATTGTGGTCATATGTGAAAGTTTAGAGGGGAGAATCATCAAGAGTCTAAAGATATGTTTGTTTTATTTAGTAGTTTTAATTAGCTTTATTTTAGGTATTAGTGTTTATGTTTTGGCTGTAAATGGAGCTGTTATTCCAGCTGTGTTTGAGTGGAGTTTCATTAGTAATTAAGGTTAGGATTAGTATAAAATAGGGTCATTGTTTACGAGTTTTTGGTGTGGTTTTTATTCAATAAAAGAAAAGAGTCGTCGTGGGTGTGTTTTTCCACAAAAATGCTGCTTTCTTGATCCAGTTGTCTAACATGTTTTAGGAAAAACTTGTCTTGAATATTATTAACTAGTTTGTGTTTAGAATTTGGAGATTTGCCCTCTTGAATGTGGCTATTCTTGTAATCTTTTTCAGTGAATCAAAGCCTTTGATTTCCCGTTCTTAACAATGGTTCCATTGCCGGGAAATCGAATGGTACCTACAACTCGGGATTTGCCGGATCAACTAGCAACTATTGCAGCAAAATAGATGCCATTATTGCATTTGAGGGACGATGTTGAAGAAATTAAAGCTCATGTGAAACACATATGATCGAAACAGTGAAGAATCAGACCATGATTTGAAAAATATGGTGGAGGAGGAACCGCAAGGGTCCGAGCATGACCCCCTTCAGCATCACGGATCCAGCATTGGTGGCGGAATCATTGATCAAAACGACGTAACCGGTGATGGGATTGATGGCGCTGCTGAAATAGATGAGATAGATGGCACCGGAATTGAAGGATGGGGGATGACGAAGAAATTAAAAGAAAAATGGCAGCCATGATCGGAAGAGAGGGGAAATTGGTGCTTTCTGTAGTATAATTGATACCAATTCGAAAACAGAACAAAAAACACAGCAATAGTTTTGGAACTCCTTCTCAATTAATTGATAGGAAAAAACTTACATCCATCAAAGAAAAACCTACCTATATTTATAGCTAACTAACCTTGTCCATCAAGTTAATCAACTCCTACAAATTAGGCTTTATCTCATATCCTTTGAGATAATCTTTAAATCACCAAGACTTATCTCAAATCCATTTGAGAATTGAGATAAAGTTTTAAACTACCTGGACTTACCCCTTTATTTAACCAGATAATAAGTTTAAAATAAACTACAAAATAGACCCTAAACTTCATTTAATGTCAAGATTGGTCCAACAATCACCCCCCCAATCTTGACCTTGAGTCTTCTGTTATTTTCCAGTATCTTCAATCATCTTCACCCCCAGAATTTCTCTCATCTCTGTAAATTTAATCTTCGGTAGAGCTTGGTGAGGATATCAACTCGTTGTTCCCCGTTGATGTGTTCAACCTTGATCTGATCTTTCTCAACACATTCACGTATGAAAAAATAGCGAGTGTCAATGTGTTTGCTTCTCCCGAAGAACACTGGAGTTTCATTAAGTCAATTGCAGATTTGTTGTCAACTTTAATTACCACCAGCTCCTTTTCCCTTCCTGTAATTCAGCTAACAATCCCTTAACCAAATCGCTGGCAGGCTGCTGAAGTTGCAGCCATAAACTCCGATTCGCAGGAGGATAAAGCCACTGTTTTTGGGTTTTTGAGAGCTCCAAGTGACACGTCCATCAGCAAAGTAGAACACTAGACCCGTAGTTCCTTTTCCATCATCCAGGTCAATAGAATGACTGCTGTCACTAAATCCCAACAGCTTATCACTTCCATTTCTTCTATAGTAAATCCCCAGATCTGTAGTCCCTTTCACATACCTCAGAATCTGTTTTACAGCTTGTGAGTGAGTTGTTTTAGGCTCTTGCATGTACCTGCTTACATATCCAACCGATTATGCAAGATCTGGTCGCGTATGTGTTAAGTGCCGCAGACACCCAATTTTTTCTGTACTCAGTTGCATCCACACTTCTGCTGCCATCATCTTTTCTCAATTTCAGCCCTGGTTCCATTGGGAATTTGGTGAAATTGCACTCCCACATTCCAACTTGCTTTAAGATCTTTTAGCATATCTCGACTGCTTGATCTTGATGCCATCTTTGCTTTGCATAAGAGAGATTCTCCGTGAGTTCTTGTATAACGCTTGTTCAAGCATGCATCGTTTGAACCCAAACTCTTTTAAACCCCATCTAACTTTGTATCCCAAGCTCGTGGAGCTTCTTTAATCCGTAAAGAGCTTTTTTTCAGTTTATACACCTTTCGTTCCTTCCCTTTCTTGACAAACCTTTCAGGCTGAGTTACAAATACAACCTCTTTGAGATCCCCATGTAAAAAATCTGTTTTGACATCTAGATGATGTACATGCCACCCTTTTTGAGTTGCTACTGCCAGAATGAGTCTAACAGTCTCAATTCTAGCTACGGGTGCAAACACTTCGTCAAATCTACTCCATGTTGCTGGATGTACCCTTTTGCAACTAACCGGGCTTTATAACGTGTAAGCACACCATTAACATCTCTTTTGCTTTTATGTAGCCATTTTAAACCAATTGGATGATGTCTGGGGGTAGATCCGTTAACTCCCAGGTGTTGTTTTTCTCAATGGATGCAATTTCACTTCCCATTGCTTGCTCCCATTCGTTATGACCTGTGGCTTCTTTGAATTTTGTTGGATCTCCTTCGGTAAGAAGTAGATCATAGACCTCATTTAAATTCTTCCGGCCTCTCATCGAAGGTTCTTCAGCCAAAGATGGATCTGCTGGGTCCTTTATCCGTAGGCAACCGGGGTAACATAGGTCCTCGATTTGTAAAAGTGTTTCTGGGCTTCTAGCAACAGAATGTAGTGGATTTTTATCACAGATGGCTCTGCTGAAAAGTTTTCATGATCTATATGAGGAAGGTCTTGCTGCGATGGGCTGTTTGATCTAAGCCTTGGGCTGCTTTTGGATCAGCAGGCTCAGGTTCTTATTATATTCCTCTGGATCAGTTCTGAATGGATTTATTTTGATCACAAAATTCAGCATCTTTGTCACTAGAATTATCGGAGTACTCTTACCAATCCCATTTTCTATTTTCATCAAATTTTACATCTCGACTGATGACTATCTTCCTTCTTTGACATCATACATTCGATAGGCCTTTGAACCTGCTTCGATTCCTAGATGTACCATTGGTAAGCTTCTTTTGTCTAGTTTCTTTAGCTGGTTCGAAGGCACTCTCACATAATCAACGCATCCAAATACACGTAGATGATCCATCCTTGGTTTTCTTCCTTTAGAGCTTCATATGGGGTCTGATCAGTGAGATTTTCGTGGGCAGCAGTTCAGCCTGTGTGACAGCTTCACATGGCATACTCATCGCGTTGAGGATGCTTCTTGTTGTGCTTAGTACCGTACGATTTCGCCTCTCAACTATTCCGTTTTGTTGAGGGGTATAGGGTGCGGTCAATTGTCTTGTAATACCTGTTTGCTCACAAACAATAAATTCTCGGGAGGTAAATTCTCCTCCCTCTGAGAACCCTTATTTTTCCTCCATATTGATTTTCGGCGAGGCTTTGAACCTTTTGAATGTTCAAAGGTTCATCCTTCGTTTTTAACATGAAAACCCACAAAACCTATGTTGTCATCAACAAGAAGTAAAAATACCTGTTTCCAGCTGGTGAGGTGGAGATATTGGGCCACACGGTCTGCATACACTTGGTCCAGTGGTTTTTCTGCTCTGAAAAAAGTTTGATCAGGAAAGCTTTGGTCGTGTATGTTTACCAGCTAGGCATGCCTCACACATTTGGGTAGGATGGTATGTTGGTACTCCAAGAACCATCCTTTGTGTGCTAATTCGTGTAATGGTGTCGAAGTTCACATGACCTAAACGAGCGTGCCATATCCATGCTTGATCTTCTACTTTGAGTGCAGACAAACAGGTGAGCCAATTTTTATAGTGTTCTGGTACAACCGATTTGGTGATCGTTGTACCTTCATTAATAACTTCCATCGGGCTCGTACATCCATAAGATTCCTGTTTCATTAGGATCTCACACCCCCCTTCGGTGAGTGCCCAAGACTGATGATGTTGCTTTTCAAGAATGGAATGTAGTACCACATCCGTCAAGAGACGATGTTCCCCATTCTTGCATTCCAGCAGAATGAGCCTCTTCCTTCAATGTCAACACATGATCCGTCCCCAAATCTCACCTTGCGTCCTACCTTTGTGTCAAGTTTGGAAAACAACCCTTTATTTCCCGTCATGTGATTAGATGCCCCGTTATCTAAATACCCACGAATTGTTCATCTGATTAGACACATAGTTTGGCTGGATACACCTTTTCCTCAGTGAGATAGATCAGCTCCTTTTGATCTTGAAAGGCAACGGTCATTAAGAGTGCAGGCTTGTCAACATTAGCCTGTGGTTGGTTGACTTCTTCCTTTTTCCTTGTCGGGCAATTTGCAGAGAAGTGCCCTAAAGCATCACATCTGAAACATTGTAATTGTGAACGATCCTTCTTTTGGTTTGATGAGCCTTGAGTTCCACCTTGGCAGCTTGACCTTGGCCACTCCACGCCTCTGGCCTCCAAATCTTCCACGACCACGACCTCGGCCTCGGGTTTTAGTGTTGCCCCCTCGACTTGGCCATAGCCCTTTTCAAGTCTCCTCTTTGCCTCCCAATCCTCCTTGTTAGTAATTTCCTGACCAAACTTGATTCATCAATGACCGATCCAAGTGTGGCTGATTTAGAGGCAATCCCAGAAAGCTTTGCCATAAAATCATCCACTGTTTCATTTTCCTTCATCTTGATTGTATCAAACTCGGTCTTCAATGATTGCAACGGGCTCCATGACTCTTCAGCTCCAAGATGGCGAGTTTTTATTGAATCCAGATTGCTTTGGCGTGTCACAGCTTGCAATGTAGAATCAGATCTTCAGGGAGTGCTTGATACAGGTATGCGATTGCCGAGTTGTCCTTCTTTGAATCGACATTGATCCTGGTTCGATCGCCTCCCATATTCTGAGCCTTGAAATCGCTTTAATTTTAAGAGACCAGATTGGTAATTGGTGCTGTTATAATCGGGCATGAATTGTGGATTCAGCTTCTCATTCTGGTTCAAGTTTTGCTGCACAACTTCCCATCGTTTTAGCTTAGATCACCTCTTGTATTGCTGCCCTGTTTTCAGATCTGGTGATTGATCCAGACCTTCGAATCAACTGCCAAGTCCCTTCTGAACACAGCTTGATACCAATTGTAGTATAATTGATACCAGATTCGAAAACGAACAAAAAAACACAGCAATAGTTTTGGAACTCCTTCTCCAATTAATTGATAGGAAAAAACTTACATCCATCAAAGAAAAACCTACCTATATTTATAGCTAACTAACCATTGTCCATCAAGTTAATCAACTCCTACAAATTAGGCTTTATCTCATATCCTTTTGAGATAATCTTTAAATCACCAAGACTTATCTCAAATCCATTTGAGATAAAGTTTTAAACTACCTGGACTTATCCCTTTATTAAAAGAGAATAAGTTTAAAATAAACTACAAAATAGACCCTAAACTTCATTAATGTCAAGATTGGTCCAACACTTTCATTGACAAAATTGACAAAACCGATGGCACGGAATTGCAGCTTGGGGCGGCGAAGAAATTAGCTGCAATTGGCAGCCTTGATCGAAAAGGGCTAGGAGAAATTGGTGCTCTCGTTGAGAGGGGGGTGTGGCTGCCCAGTGGTTTGAGCTTAGTGGTCTACGAGGAATTAGTCCAATTTATAAACGAGAGCTGTAAGTTGAAGTACCATGATTGTATGGGGTGTCACAACAAGTACCGTCACCCTTGCTGTCATGATCACAACCATATCAAGGCAGTTTTTTACGCTGAGAAAGTCCTCAGCAGCCCAGGACCGTAGTAGTATTTTTTATATTTGTGTGGGACCCAGGGAAGGAAAGTTGCAAATCATTGGGCTGTTTGGTAGTGCCTATACA